>APFE031432237.1:84372-95364 GCA_000404065.3 Pinus taeda | reverse complement strand
TATTTAGGTTAATTAGTCATTAAAATTAAGTGAAAAGACATGTCTAAAAAACATGCCCGTTCACAAAAGGTCACCTGCTGAGGTATAAAAGCAGGGTCCTCATTGTACATTCAAATCATATTATATCATCTCATACATTTTATATATATTAATAAATAATATTATTAAATACCTGTGTGTATTTTTATATTCAAATTTTCAAGCTATCAGTCTTTGTGCTTCAGCATAGTTTTTATGCTACAAGATTTATGGAGATTTTTAAGGGTTTCCTGGGCCATGTCTGCTGCTGCCTAGGGTTTCATTTTCACAAAAAAAAATTGAAATTTTTTTAAGGTGTACTATGTAAAACCCTCAAGTTGTTGCCCACAATCCCTACAGCTTTCCTCACTGATCCCTCACGCAGTGCTTTTCCTCCCTCATCACTGCCATTGCAGTTTCCTTTCGCTGCCCATCATATCACGCTGCTGCCATTGATCTCCACACGTCCCTAATCTCTGTGTGATCTCCTTGCAAGCAGCATGCCTTCACCCGCGAGTTGCTCTTCCTTCTCGCAATCTCTCCCGCAATATCTCTCTGTCATTCCAACGCTGCAAATCCATCCAACCTTTCTTCCTCTCGGGCATCTCTGCTCCACCCATCGACTGGCCATTTCCCTTCACGTAATCATCCTCAACTTCAGCTCCCAACGCTCAGCTCCTTCCTTGCGCAGTTTCCATCGCTCCTTTGCTACCTCTCGGCTCCTATCCATCCACACAAACCCGCAAATCAAAGCACGCAGCTCCACATCTGCCCATTATCGCTGCAACTCTTCACTCCATATCCCTCAGGTTTTACGCATCTCCCATCGCTCAGCCTTCTTCGAGCTAAACTGTCGTCGACCAAACTTGCAAACACACATGAAATTCGTTGTTTGATGAGCATCCTATACTCCTCAGCGCTCTGCATAGCCCTCTTCACGATTTGCCTGCAAACAAGCTCTCGCAGACCTCCATCTTCTCTTCCGCCGTCAACTTATACTTGCAATCACATAACCAAACATTCGATTGTGATTTCTTTGTCTATACGTTTTTAGTTTTCATGGTTAGGGTTAATTCATTTTTTTTTTCAATTTCATTTTTGTGTTATATATACTCTAGTTTAGTTTACTTATACATGTTTTAACTTTTATTAGATTAACAATATATTTAGGATTCATTAGGTTCCATAAGAAATTTCGATTTTTTGTTTTTGTTTAGATTTTGATTTTTGTTTTCTTTTGACTTTGATACAAAAAATCTATAAAATATAAAATATAAATAAAAAAAAATTCCTAAAAGGCTATAAAAAGGTTAGTCCTTTAGGTTTTGATTATTTTGTTTAGACTTTCATATAAAAAACACAAAAAAAAAAAATTAAAAAATTAAAAAAGTCCAAAAACATTAAAAAATATATATATAAATTTTGAGCAAAATTAGATGTGTTTGGTCACTTTAAAATTGAAAATCTTTGTTGATCATTATTGCATTAAGACTTGCTTAGCAAATTAAAAAAAAATAAAAAAAAAATAAAAATAAAATTAAAATAAAATAAAATAAAAATAAAAAAAACAAAAAAAAAAAATAAAAAAATTCTAAGTTTGTGGATTTAAAGCTTCTTTGTGCTAAAGTTTTTGTGGTATTTGTCATAGTTAAATGTGCTTAGATTCTTATATTTAAAGATTAACTATTCGAAAATGGTGATTGGTTAGCATTTGAATTTCATGGTTGAGTAATGAATTCATATCTTTAGAAATTTAATTGCTAGAGCATTGCTCAGACATTAAAATTGATCGTTATTGCTTGAATATTCTGATGTTCATTACATGTTAGATGTTTGGCAAATATTTTCAGGCAATTGTTAATTATTTCCTAAGCAATAGCTGATAATCATTTACTTGGATCATCGATTTCATAAGGCACTAGTGTTACTTATTTAAAAAATATAAACAAGCTCTAAATCTTGCTGAGCCTTAATCAAGCATTTGATTGCCTCACTGTCTCCCAAGCCGGTTGATTCCCAGCTGGTTCTCCTTCACCCCATTCATCCATAGGGTCTACCCCCCTTAGCTTACTGTTGGGAGACAGCTTAAACGGAGAGATCGGGGATCAGGGTGACATCACCTTATCTGAGCGTTGTCGCAGTGTTTGGACACTCTGTGCAACAACATTTTTTGGCGTCATTGCCTGGAATAGAGTTTTTTTGTCCTTGGTTTCTTCAACATTCATCTCATTTCTTTCCTCTCATCCTTTCGTCTCTTGCCAGGATAAGTTTCTTGTCCTTCGCTCTTTCCTTTCGGGTTTTTCTGTGTTAGACTTTTTGTCCGGGTGGCGACTCCACTTCATCTATCTTCCGCAAGGGTGTATACTAGAAGACATCCAAGCAGTTTGGTTAATCCTGCTCCTAATCCTGAAAGGGCTCTCAGAGTACGATTACACAAACTCTCTTCTCGTACACTTCTTGTTAATCTTGGACAAAAAGCCCTCTCTGATATCCGCTTGCTTTTTACTAGCCCGGTCGAGCATGACATCATGGACATATTTGCCCCTTGTAACTTTGCTAACATTCAAGGTTATCCCAATGATATTCCTAAGCATGGGATGGACAAATTGCCTATCTTTCAGGGCAATAATGCAATTAGCACTAATTCTCTTCTAAAATCTTTTAGTTCATGGCTGGGTAAATATGCAAGGGTTGTTGATTTTAATCATGAAGATGTTAAAATGACCCTTTTTGTTCTTACTTTGGAGGGCGATGCTTTAGATTGGTTTACGAAAAAGCCTCAAAATTCATTTGACTCTTTGCAATCAATTGTTAATGCCTTTAAGGAAAAGTATGGAGATAAGAGAGAAGGAAGACACCTTGTGAAAGCTATTACTATCATTAAAAAGAGAGAAAATGAAACCACAGAATAATTTAACAAGAGGTTTAATGATACTATTAAGGAATTACCTCAAGATTATAAACCTACTGACAAATCTCTTCGAGACTTTTATATTGATGCCTTTAGTCCTGAGCCCTCTTATGAGCTAAGACGTGCTAAACTTCCTGATTATAGGGATTGTCAAGCTTTAGCAGTAGAGCTTGAAAAAGATAACGCAGCATCTGGGAAGTCAGAAATCCCAGGTTTTGATAGGCATTCAACGAAATTGAAAGAACCTAAAGGAATTGCTGCAAAAGACTGAAAGCATGTAGATTAACCAAGCGAAATTAACCTCTAACCATGCTAAGGAAATGGCTACTTTGCAAAATAGGTTGGTCCAAATGGAAAGAACTCAAACACAAAATTTCCAGTCCGGAAATAATAATAATAATCGGAATAATAATTGGCAAAAGAAGGGTCAATCTAGTGAGCAGAGACCACCTAATCTGCTTGAACATACTAATTTGGTTGATGATGCTCCGCCTTACTGTTGAGCTTGTGATGCTCTTCATGAGGAGACTACTTGCCCCATCGTTAGAAGAATTTTGGATAATGGAATGTTTGGGGCAAGTAATCAAATAAATGTAGTGGGTAAAGAGTTTCCTTTGTCTATGAAAGATTGGATGGAAGTTAAGGAAAACAGCAGAGATGTTATTCGTCCCACATCAGCTTTTAGTATAAATAATTTTGAGAATGAAGATGATAACATGGTTAAATTATATGGTGAAAAACCTTCTCCAGAGCAAATCATGGAAATTGCTAAAGATAAGGGTTTAACTTATCAAAGAAGGGATAAAGATCAAAGTGGGAATCAGATTCCCCCTCGAATTTTTAACCCAGGTTCAAACTCTGGATTAGATGTCGATTTGGGAAGTTGGTTTAATAATGCAAGAATCTGGGTTCCTGTCTCCAAGATTGTGAAGATTCCTTCACAAAGAGCTAAGTTACTAAAAGCTATTGAAGGTCCTCAAGTAAATGTTTCTCAACAGAAAAACCCGGAGGTTGATTATCAGGATGCTCCTATATTTTTGCAAAGTTTAGATTCAGATAACAAGGATCATCAGCCATTCTTTATTACTTTGATGGTCAATGGATATAAACTATATAATTGCATGTTGGATTTTGGTGCATCATCTTGTGTCATGACCAAGAGGGTCATGGAACAGCTTAATTTAAGAGCTTCTAGGCCTTACTACAATATATATGCCATGGATTCTAAGAAGATTGAGGTTCACGGTCTGATCAAAGATTTACAAGTTCATTTATCAGTTTACCCTGACATTATGATTGTTATGGACATAGTTGTTGATGTGCCTGATGCTTGGGGTACGCTTTTATCTAGAAAATGGGCCTCTGATCTAGGAGGGAGTATTCAAATGAATTGGTCATATGTTATGATTCCTTCTACTAGAGGTGATGGATTTGTGAGACTTAATAGAGAGCCTGAGAGAAGATTCCATGTTGAAAACCCTAAGAGACCTCATAATGAGATAATTAAAGAACAACCTGACATTGGGAATTATGCTATCATGTCTAATTTCATAATTCTTCCCGATGATAAGGTTGATAAAAAGATTAGGGATCTCAATCATAAAGTTTGGTACATGTATTTTGATGGTGCATTGTCTAGGCATGGTAAAGGTGCAGGAATAGTGTTAAAATCACCCTTTGGTCACATTTTCAAGTTTGCCTATCGATTGGAATTTGAAGCAACCAACAACGTCGCTGAATATGAAGCTTTGTTGTTGGGTCTTGAGTTGGCAAAGGCTTTAAGAGTTAAGTTGTTTAGCATCAAGGGGGATTCTGACTTAACTATCATAAGTTGCTTAGCATCAAGGGGGATTCTGACTTAATTATCATGCAAATTAAAAATAAATTTACATGTAAAAATCAACAGTTAAAGAACTATAGAAATGTTGTATGGAATACTATGGAATACTTAAGATGCCCTCGACTTGGAGGCTATCCCAAGAGAGCAGAATAATTCGACAGATGAGCTTGTTGTAGCTGCTTCTACTTCGCAGTTATCTAATGGGCTGATTAAGGATAAGATAAAAATGGAAGTTATATTTAGGCCTTCTGTTCCAGATAACTTGAAGCATTGGCAAATTTTTGATCATGAGAAACAGGTGACTCGTTTTCTTGACAATTTGGATGAGCTTGAAAATTTTCAGATAGATTCTAAGGAGGATGGATCTGATTATCATGAGGATATCATAAATCATACTCCTAGGAATGTGGTTTCTTTAGAGCAGCACTTTGATCGGCATGATGCCACAAAGTTGAGAGAGGAAAATAAAATGGATCTAGGCAAATACATTGAGGTAAACATTGGTACTTCTAGGGATCCAAAGATTGTTAAAATTGGTAAGGGTACTAATGTTGAAGAAAGAAAAAAAGTTAACCAATTTACTTCGTGAATATCGGGATGTTTTAGCATTTTCTTATGATGAATTGAAAGGTTATAGGGAAGATATCATGGAACACACTATCCCCTTGAAAGATGAAAATCCCAAACCTTTTCGTCAAAAGCTTAGGCAGATAAATCCTAAGTTAGCCCCTATGGTTCAAAAGGAGCTTCCAAAGATGCTTGCAACAGGGATTATTGCTCAAACGAGGCATTCAACATGGTGTTCCAACCTGGTGATTGTTAGGAAAAAGAATGGTATAATAAGACTTTATGTCGATTTTCGAAATCTTAATCTAGCATGTAAGAAAGATAACTATCCTTTGCCAAACATGGAGACTATGTTGCAAAGAGTAACTGGTTCTTGAATGATGTCATTGCTAGATGGCTTTTCTGGATATAATCAGGTATGGGTTAAGAAGGAGAATCGTCACAAAACTACATTCACCACACCGTGGGGTACTTTCGAATATATTAGAATGCCGTTTGGATTAACCAATGCTAAGGCTACGTTTCAAAGGGCTATGGATTATCCCTTCAAAGGTTTGATTGGGAAGTTTATCGAAATTTACCAGGATGACCATACTGTTTTTTCTAAGGATGGTATTAGTCATGTAAGTCATCTTCAGCAAGTTTTTGATAGATGTAGAGAGTACAGGATTTCTTTAAATCCGGCTAAGTCTATTTTTGGAGTAATTGAAGGGAAATTACTTGGTCACATCATTTCTAAAGATGGAATCAAGATTGATCCTGAAAGAGTTGAGGCAATCCAAAAGATTCCTCTTCCCCATAATCTTAAATCCCTTCAGTCTTATCTTGGAAAAACAAATTTTCTTAGAAGGTTTTTTCCAAATTACGCTGAAGTAGCTAAGCCTATTCAAAGTCCTCTGAAGAAAGATGTAAAATTTGTTTGGAAAGAAGACGGCAAAAAGGATTTGCAAGAAATCAAAGGCGCTATTGCAAGAGCCCCTGTTTTTTGGTTAGTTCTGATTACTCTAAGGATTTCATGATTTTCTCTTTCGCTTCCGAGGATACCATTGCTGGTGTCTTATTGTAGAAAAATAAAGATGGTCATAAGCAGCGTATTGCTTTCATGAGTAGAGCGCTTCAAAATTCTGAATTAAAGTACAATACCATGGAAAATCAAGCCTATGCCTTAGTCAAATCTCTTTAGCATTTCAAAACTTATGTGGGTGATTCTAAAATCATTGCTTTTGTCCCACATTCTATAGTTAAAGATATATTAACTCAAACTGATTGCTTAGGGACTCGTGCTAGGTGGGTTACTAAAATACAAGAATATGATTTAGAGATTAGACCCACCAAGTTAGTCAAAGGCCAAGGCTTGGCTCAAATGATGACCGAAGGTAATGAAAAAGCTCTTGGTTTGATTTGTCTTAATGATTCATCTTCGCCTCAGTTGCAAAGATTAGGAGAGCATGAGTGGTACAAGGAGATTGTCTATTACTTGATAAACCTTACATGTCCTAACCATTTAGTCGCTCATAAGAGAAGGGCTCTTAGACTAAAAGCCACTAAGTATTGCCTCATGAAGGATGGAGAAATCATGAGGGCATAGTACTTAGGTGCGTTGACGAAATTGAGTCCAAGAGGTTAGTTTCTGAGTTTCATTCGGGATTTTGTGGTGGTCATTATGCTGCTAGAACTACTACCCACAAAATTCTGAGAGCTGGTTATTATTGGCCTTCGATTTTTTCTGATGTGCATAAGTTTGTTAGAAGTTTTCAAGCCTGCCAACTGTTCATTAGGAAACAGAAGCTTGTTGCCCTGCCCTTACAACCTGTGGTTCCTGAGGCACCTTTTCAGCATTGGGGTTTGGACTTCATTGGGAAGTTTCATGAAAATTCTAGCAACGGCTACTCATGGATTTTGACTGCTACCGACTATTTCACTAAATGGGTTGAAGCCATTCCCGCTAAGAATGTCATTGAAAAGGTTATTATGGATTTCATTAAAAATAATATCATTAATAGATTTGGTGTCCCTACAAAGATCACTACTGATCATGCCAAGGCCTTTAGTTCTTCAGAGTTTTCATCTTTTTGTTTCAAGTATGGCATTGTCTTATCTCATTCATCAAATTACCATCCTCGGGGTAATGGTCTTGCTGAATCAAGTAATATAAACCTCATAACCATTATCAAGAAGATAGTAGGACATAATAAGCGGGCTTGGGATAGCAAAATCAAGCATGCCTTATGCGCAAATAGGATCACTAAAAAGAAAGCTACTGGTAAAAGTCCCTTTGAATTGGTTTATGGCTTGGATGTAACCTTACCTGTGCATTGCCAGCTTATCAACTCCTTCAACATTTTCCACTAATAAAAATGTTGTTCAAAATAGAATTGATCAAATTATGGAGTTGGATGAAGCTCGTAGGACAGCGTTTGATAATATATGTAAAAGTCAATTTAACATTAAGAAAAGCTTTGATAAATCATCTCGATCTAGATCTTTGCAGGTTGGAGACATGGTACTTCTTTGGGATTGCAAGAATGGAAAACCAGGAAAACATAAGAAGTTCGACAGTTTGTGGCTGTAACCATACATTATTCGAGACATTGTTGGACCAAAATCATTCCACTTGAGCAGATTGGATGGCGAACCACTTGACTTACCTGCGAATGGCCAAATGCTCAAGCTATTCTTCAAAGATGACATCTGATGCCATGGGGCATCCTCTGTATTATATTTCCAACCCTACACCTTTTCTTTTCAGCATTTCGTTTCTGTTTTAGGATTAGATTTACTTTTCATGTTACTAGATAGTTAATAAATGAAGAGCTTATATCTTTCCTGTGCTTCATGTTATATGATGATTTTTGGATGGATGCTACTTATGTTTTGTTGTGTGTTGCATGGATGCAGATTCTGAATTCTCATATTCCTACAGTGCAGTAACGTGTCCCCAAGTAGAGCCAGATGTTGATCACTACGTGTCAACGACCCATAGCAGTGCACCTCCTTTTTTTCACAAAAGGGATAGCGCTTGAACAATGTGTCTGTGTCGTTCGACTATCATCATCAGCCTGATCATGTTATATTGTAAACCCAATCTACATGTGTAAATTGTAAATAATCTCAGCAAATCTATGTTCTGTATCTAATTGCCTAGGTAAACCTAATTTTCTGGTGACGATCTACATTCCGGAAGGTTTTTTGTCTCACCGATCCATGATCAGCAGAGTTTTCTTTCAGCCTTACCCCAAAGCCAGAATGGATTTTGTCATTAGAATCTTAGGGGAGTCTTAGTGTGTTAGATCGAATCTATGTAAAGGTGATTTGGAAATAATCCTAACTATTTAGTTAGGTTATTTTATTACAAATTGCTTGATCTGCTAGATAATGTTTGTGTCGCAGAACTTGGTAGTCTATGAGGGGCTCTATCAAATGGGTTTTCCCCCTTGAGATGTAAAAATGTAAAAATCATGACGTAAAATGTCTTGAAGGTTAGAAAAATAATTTATCCCCTCATAAGTCCTAGGTCCTAGGTAATTTTAAATTTTCCAAATGCTAAATTCGAGGGTCCTTTAAAAAAATAAATTTTAAAAGGTCCAGGGACTGAGGTTAATTGATTATTTGCTAAAATTTTATGCCCTTGGTCCCTAAGGTTAAGTCAAAGTCAAAATTTTGAGGAAATGAATTCAAAAATTTAATTTTTGAATTAATTAAAATGCATTTTAATGATAATTTCGAAATTTCCTCAATATTTAAAATTTCGACGGATGAGATTAAAAGAAGTTTTGATCCTCATCAACGGTCGAGATCACTTTGACAAGGATCACTTGAACTAGCCGTTGGAAGATTTGTCTTTAAATAGGAGGTCAGTTGTCAGTTGAGATCATCCGATCTTGAAGTCGTGTGCTAAGTGAAAGCTCTTTTGTAATCGTTTTTCATGTGCAATAAAGAAAGACTTTGGGGTTAATCTTTGTTGGTGTTACTCTTCGTGGAAATGTTGTAAGATGTTTTATTTTCATGCATAGATTTACTTTCATCCATTGACGATAGCTTTATGAAGAGTGATTTAAGCACATGTATCTTATTTGGTCACTGGGGTTTGAATGGTAATTTAAATTATGAATATAATGGCAGGGATCTCCATTAGATCTGAAGTTTATTATCGTTTTCTCTCTCCACATTAATGGTTGAATCGAATTATGCAGGAAATTTTTTGATTTTGAGATTATCGGGCATTCGGGGAAGTTTTCAGTTGGACCAGCCATCTCCCGATCAGCGTTTTCTAAAGGGCCCAGCGTGATTGAATCCCAGGCTTGTCATTAGAACTTTCATTGTTAATGCATGAAGGGTTTTCTCTGAAGCACCTCACTTTACATTTAAATTTTGAAAAATATGTGTGGCAAAATGATAGATCTGGTTGCTTAGAGCCTTTAGCCTGTGAATATTGTAATTATTTAGCTAGTTTTGGGGGTTTTTACTTCACATTTTGTCTCTGGGCGTTTTGTTTTTGCCATTGCAGGTTGCAGATCTGAAGAGGAGATTTTGTTTGAAGCCAAATCTAGGCCCTGGAGGGTTAGATCTGGCCTCAGAATCAACTCTTGCAAGGATATTTATTTCAGATCTAGAAAAAAAAATATGTGGAGTTTTTATCAGGCAAATCTGAAGCAGGAAAATTTGAAATTTTTATTAAGATTTTGGAGAGATTTAAGGGTTTCCTAGGCCATGTCTGCTACTGCCTGGGGTTTCATTTTCACAAAAAAATTTCGAAATATCTTTTAAGATGTACTGTGTAAAACCCTCGCACTGTTGCCCACAATCCCTGCAACTTTCCTCACTGATCCCTCACACAGTGTTTTTCCTCCCTCATCACTGTCATCGCAGTTTCCTTTCACTACCCATCATATCACGTTGCTGCCATTGATCTCCACGCGTCCCTAATCTCTGCGTGATCTCCTTGCAAGCAACGTGCCTTCACCCGTGCGCTGCTCTTCCTTCTCGCAGTCTCTCCCGCAGTATCTCTCTGTCATTCCCACACTGCAAATCCATCTAGCCTTTCTTCCTCTCGTGCATCTGTACTCTACCCACCCACTGGCCATTTCCCTTCACGCAGTCATCCTCAGCTTCAGCTCCCAATGCTCAACTCCTTCCTTGTGCAGTTTCCATCGCTCCTTTGCTACCTCTCGGCTCTTATCCATCCACACAAACCTGCAAATCAAAGCACGCAGCTCCACATCTGCCCATTATTGTTGCAACTCTTCGCTCCATATCCCTCAGGTTTTACGCAGCTCCCATCGCTCAGCCTTCTTCGAGCTAAACTGTCGTCGACTAAACCTGCAAACACACATGAAATTCATTGTTTGATAAGCGTCCTATACTCCTCAGCCTTCCACGTAGCCCTCTTCACGATTTGCCTGCAAACAAGCTCTCGCAGACCTCCATTCTCTCTTCTGTCGTCAACGTATACCTGCAGTCACATAACCAAACATTTGATTGTGATTTCTTTGTCTATATGTTTTTAGTTTTCATGGTTAGGGTTAGTTCAATTTTTTTTTTCGATTTCATTTTTGTGTTATATATACTTTAGTTTAGTTTACTTATACATGTTTTAACTTTTATTAGATTAACATTATATTTAGGATTCATTAGGTTCCATAAGAAATTTCGATTT
>APFE031432237.1:48141-84352 GCA_000404065.3 Pinus taeda | reverse complement strand
AAAAATATATATATATATATATTTCTAAGTCTGTGGATTTAAAGCTTCTTTGTGCTAAAGTTTTTGTGATATTCGTCATAGTTAAATGTGCTTAGATTCTTATATTTAAAGATTAACTATTCAAAAGTGGTGATTGGTTAGCATTTGAATTTCATGGTTGAGTAATGAATTCATATCTTTAGAAATTTCATTGTTGGAGCATTGCTAAGTCGTTAAAATTGATTGTTATTGCTTGAATATTCGGATGTTCGTTACATGTTAGATGTTTGGCAAATATTGTCAGGCAATCGTTAATTATTTCCTAAGCAACAGCTGATAATCATTTACTTGGATCATCGATTCCATAAGGCACTGGTGTTAATTATTTAAAAAATATAATCAAGCTCTAAATCTTACTGAGCCTTAATCAAGCATTCGATTGCCTCACTGTGTCTCCCAAGCCGTTTGATTCCCAGTTGGTTCTCCTTCACCCCATTCATCCATAGGGTCTACCCCCCTGAGCTTGTTGTTTGGAGACAACTTAAACGGAGAGATCGGGGATCAGGGTGACAACCCCCGATCTGAGCATTGTCGCAGTGTTTGGACACTCTGTGCGACAACAAACACAAACAGTTGAATCAAATAGATACAATATATAAATGGTTGCAATCAGTTGCAAGGCACCAACTTGGACTTTAGTGAGGCTCCAACCTCTAGAGCACCAACTATGTTTTGCCAAGGCAATAGTTCTACACTTAGGAGCACCAACTCCCAAGGATTCCAATCCTTTTAGTTTTGAGGCTCCAACCCCATGGGCTCCAACCCTAACCTGGTATAAATTGTTTTTGTTGTAGTTCTCTGCTCCCAAGCCTGCTGAGCTTCTACTTCACCCCTGTTCTCCTGCTTCTCCTGCCTCTCTTGCCTCTGCCTGAACTTCGACTTCCTCTCGCTCTGATTATACGCACACACGCAGTCCTTTCCTTGTTTATCATGTTTTATGTATTCTTGATGCCTCTGACTGTTCGTTTATGCTTTCCACTAGCTCTTCGGCTTCTTCAACACTCACTTCAACTTCCTTTATGTTGGCTTGTCCTTTGGCTTCCCTCTTCTTCATCGCTTTAGCTTTTAGGTTTCCTCTGCATTGGCTTACCCTTCGGCTTCCCGGCTTTTCGGCTTCCTCTGTCTCTTCGTGTTCACCAACACTTCAGGGACAAGTTGATTCAATCAGTGAGAACCAAAAATACTCAGAGAAGATTGTTTGCATTTTAAAAACTGTAACAGAGGCCTTTTTTAATAATAATGTGTAAACAGCAGACTTTATTGTTTACAAATAGATTTCATTGGTGAGATTGTACCAACAAGGAGGCCCCCACCTGCCACGTCACCATCACAATCGCAATTGGCTCTGTTCAGGCCTACTGAACTATCGGAACCTTTATTTATGCATTTTTGGCCTTCAAACCCCGCGCAATGCAATTATTTAAATACACAGTAAATATATGAAAATCCCAACCAAAACGCTTAAGGGCGGACGTCAAGGGACTCTACATCCGCATCTATAACTACTTCGAGTTCACCTTTGGTCGCTATCGCGAGCCCACTATGGATCTGCGGGGTCCTCAATCCAGCGGTCGATATTCATTTTCGGGTGACCCAGAAGTATGAAGGTTACCTGCCCGATGAAAGCGGTTTCTCTCTTTCCTCCGCCAGCCACGCGTTGCCCATTGTATGGGATCAGGCGGAGCCAACCCAAAACCGTTTATCGTCTAAGGCCCACCCGAAATCCCGCTTACGGAACTCAAGTATTATAGGGCCGCTTCTAAAAAACCATTTGGGTCCGATCTTTATCGCTTCGAGACTTTTCCTTTGTATTTCGGTTTTTACACTGAAACCCACCAATACACTGAAAATCCCTTTATGCGCAGAACTCAAAACTTATATAGTCGGGTTTATAAAACCCATTGGGTTCGGCGGTGTAATCGCAATCGACAGTAGTGGCTTCTGGAGGTCCTTTATATGTCGAGCCCATGACATCGTCGATGGTCGACAATCGATTCTCCTGTGGATGCGATATAGCATTGAGCCATGTTACAATCGGACCATCGGGTCCGCGGCATTTATCGCAATCAGCACTTTCAGGGGTGACACCCTTTGTATTATTGCGATGGGCAGATGCAATATAACATTAAACCATTGTCTAATGTTGCAAGGGGTCCACAATCTATCGCAGTTATATGATATTCATGTAAACTCCGCCTCCGATAGTGTATATTGCATATACCTATGATTTTGTGTTTTCGACCTCCGATAGTGTGTTTGCATACATATATGAGTTTTCTGCGTCCGATAGTGTATTTGCATACATATATGAGTTTTTTGCCTCCGATAGTGTATTTGCATACATATATGTGTTTTCTGCCTCTTTTAACTCTTCTGCCTCCTTTAACTCTTTCGTGGCATATATTGCTCCCGATAGTGTATTCTGTTTGCTCCTCTCTTTTGCTCCTTTGATAGCTCTGTTGTTCCTCTCTTTTGCTCCTCCGATAGCTCTGCTTGCTTCCTCTGGCTCCTCAAATATTGACATCAATGACAATCTATGTCAACAATCTTCCCCTTTGTTATTGATGGCAATATTCTTCTTCTCTCCCCCTTTGACATCAATGGCAAAGGAATGCATATGGACTCCCCCTGTCGAACTGCTCCCCCTGTAGAACTACTCCTCCTGTCCCAAACCATCTTTATGAATGAACTTGAGTGATGCTAAAGAGATAACCCCCATCTTTTGATGAAGATGTTCAAATGCTTCTTGAGGAAGAGGTTTTGTGAAAATATCAGCTATCTGCTCCTTAGTATTGATATACTCCAAGATGATGTTTTGTTCAGCTACTTGTTCACAAAGGAAATGATACTTGATTGGTATATATTTGGTCTTTGAGTGCATCATTGGATTTTTGCTGACACTGATAGCACTTGTGTTATCACAATAGATGGTAATTGGTTGATCTGCATCTATGTTGACATCTTTTAGAGCTGCCTTCATCCATAGTATTTGAGTACAACAGTCTACTGCAGCTATATACTCAGCTTCGACCGTGGATAATGATATAGATGTCTGTTTTTTGCTGAGCCAGGATATTAAACAGTCTCCTAGGAAAATTCATTTCCACTAGTACTTTTTCGATCATCGACACCTCCAGCCCAATCAACGTTGGTGTATGCAGTTACAGTTAGTGTTGAGCTCTTAGGGTACCAAAGACCGAAATCAGGAGTTCCTTTCAAATATGTGAGAATTCTTTTTACAACTAGCAGATGGGATTGTTTAGGAGGAGCAAATTGAAATCTTCCCACCATTCCTACTGCCTGCATTATGTCGGGTCTCGTAGCAGTTAAGTACAAAAGGGCTCCAATTATTGACCTATAATGAGTTGCATCTACTAGAGGGGAGTCATCATTTTTGCTCAATTTGCAATTTGTGGTCATAGGTGTGCTCATGGGTGCACAGTGTTCCATTCCATATCTTTTAAGCATGTCTTTAAGATATTTGCCTTGAGATATAAACAATCAAGCTCTGGTTTGAGATACTTGTAGTCCAAGGAAGTGAGATAACTCTCCTATCATCGACATCTCGAACTCTTTTGACATGTTTTGAGAAAATCATGGCTCATCTCATCATTATTGCTAGCAAAAATCAGATCATCAACATAAACAAGTGTGACTAGTAACTTACCTTCATCCGTCTTTATGTAGAGATTACTTCCTGCCACTCCCTTCTTGAAGCCTTGTTGTTGTAGATAATGATCCAATCTTGCATGCCAAGCTCTGGGAGCTTGTTTCAACCCATATAATGCCTTTTTCAATTTACAGACTAAGTATTTTCCTTCTGTTAAATCAAACCCTTCTAGTTGCTCCATGTAGACTTCTTCCTTGAGTTCCCCATTCAGAAATGTTGATTTTATGTCCCTTTGATAGATTTTGAATCCTTTTGAGCAAGCAAATGCCAAGAACATCCTGATAGCTTCCATACGAGCTACTGGTGCAAATGTTTCTTCAAAGTCAATTCCTTCAATTTGTGAATAGTCGTTGCAAACAAGCCATGCCTTGTTTCTGATGATTTGTCCATCTTCATTCATTTTGTTTTTGAATACCCACTTGGTTCCTATAATGTTTTTGTCCTTTAGACGAGGTACCAGCTCCCATGTCTGATTCTTCTCAATTTAGGACATTTCTTCTTCCATGGCTTTTACCCAATGAGGATCCTTGCTTGAGTATATGTTTCCGATTCTATCATGGATAGAAGAGCAATATCATTTTTCTTTGGTGTATATATCATCCTTCTTCGGGTTTGCATCCCTTCATCTAAATTGCCAATAATCTGCTCTTTCGGATGATATTTCTGGAGAAACTTCATCTTTGAAGGGTATGAGGTGGTTCTGTTTCCTCTTCTTCTTCTTCTTGATCTATCTCTTCTTTTTCTGGTTCTTCTTCTTCAATGAAAGGATCAACTTCGTGTTCTTGAATTTCTTCTTCTGGAAGGTCTTCATCAATCTTTACATCAATGCTTTCCACTATTTTCCTTAGTCAATTATTGTAGCACTTGTAGGCTTTCCTCCGTGTAGAGTATCCAAGGAAGATCCCTTCATCAACCCGAGAATCAAACTTTCCTGGTGAGCCATCATTGATTTTTATGAAGCACTTGCTTCCAAAGATCTTGAAGTACTTTACTGAAGCAGGTCTTCCTTTCCATAGTTCATAAGGAGTTTTTTCACTATTTGGTCTTAATTGAGTTCGATTCAAGGTATAGACAGTTGTCTCGACTGCTTCTCTCCAGAATTTTGGCTACAAATCTGCTGCTAATAGCATTGTTCTTGCCATTTCTTGAACTGTTCGGTTTTTTCTTTCAACTACCCCATTCTACTAGGGTGTTCTGGGAGTAGAGAATTCTCTTTTAATTCCATGTATTTTACAGAATTCATTAAATTCTTTTGATGTGAATTCTCCCCCTCTATCTGTTCTGAGGCACTTAATCTTTGTGTCCTTTTCATTTTCTACAAGAGCTTTAAGATTCTTAAAACACTCAAATGCTTCAAATTTATATTTTATAAAATATATCCACATCATTCTAGTATAGTCATCAACAAATAAAACAAAGCACATTTCTCCTTGGAGTGCTTGATTTCTAGTTGGTCCACATAAATCAGCATGGATGATCTCCAAAGGCTTTGATGTAGAGAACTCCTTGGTCTTGTGGCTGGTTCTGGTCTGCTTTCCATGTTGACATGGACCACATACTCCTTGATTTGGTTTGAATAGCTTTGGGATGTCTCGTATAGCTTTAATCTCGCTGATATTGATCAAGTTCTTGAAGCTTGTATGTCCAAGTCGCTTGTGCCACAGCCAACTTTCATCTGTTTGACTTAAGTAGCATTTATCTTCTTGAATCTTATTCAGAATGTAAATGTTGTCTGGTGTTCTAATCCCTTTCGCCACAAGTTCCCCTGAGGAAGAGTTCCTTATTTCACAATCTTTGGTGCTAAAGACAACATTATGTCCTTGATCACAGATCTGACTAACACTCAGGAGGTTGTGTTTGAGCCCGTTTACTAGCAGAGCATTTTGGACTTTTCCTTTTCCATTGATAAGAGTAAGAGTTCCCTTTCCAGCAATTCTGGCAGATCCACTTCCAAAGGATACATTTCCTTCCTTTTTGTCAATGAGACAAACTTCCTTTTGTCCCTGTCATGTGTCTGGAGCATTCACTATCCACAAACCAATGATTTTCATTATTTTGAGCATATAGAGCCAAGCCACATTTATCCATGTTGGGATTCTCACTACTTGCTTTTCCTCTTTTGAGTGGGCAATTTTTTTCATAGTGTCCATTATTGTAGCATAATGAGCAAATCAAATCAAATTTGGACAAGGGATCAAACGAATTGAAGGTTTTGATTTGTCCCTGCCTTTTGGGGCCATATGGTTTGATTATTTGATCCTTTGGCTTTGGTGTTTCACTCTTGCGAGCCATGTAATGTCTGGCTTGATGACCAAAGTTTTTACAATGAAAACAATGTCCAAGAAAGATAGTTTTGTACCTGTTGTAGTAGCCACGATTTGAGTCAACTTCCTTCCTTGGAATTACTCTCGCTTCATTCTTTGGATTTGAGATGGGCCTTTGATAGAATACTAGTTTGTATCTGTTGTAATATCCATGATTTGAATCCACATTCTTCTTTGGAGTTATTCTCTCTTCATTCTTTGGATCTGGGATGCGCCTTTGATGACATACTTTTTCTTCTTTTGGGTTGTTGGAAAGTGCATCGACATAGCTTTTCGCACTATTCTTAGTGCTTGATGATTCTCCTTTAAAACCTATTCCAAATTTGTCATGTTGAGGTTTTTGACTTTTTACGATAGTCTCAAGTATTTGAGAGCTTTTCCAACCCTTTTTAACTTACTCCATTTCCTTCCTCAAAGATACTATTTTGGCTTCACGTTCTTCGCAAGTCTCTTCTTTTTCTTTTAGCTTTGATTCCAAGAGATCATCTCTTCTTCTTGTTTCCTCGTTTTCTACCTTGAGAGAAATGATTTTATTCCGTAATTTCTCATTTTCTTCAATGGCACTTACTAACAATTCATCTACGTTTCCTTCTAGCCCTAAGTCATCATCATTTGTGAATGCCATGAATAATGTTTCTTGGCTTTCATCATGGTCACTTTCCTCATCTGATTTCTTTTTGATGACTACAAATTTATCCTCATCAGACTCATCTCGCTTAGAGAAGAAGTTCTTCTTATTGATCCCTTTCTTTTTGTATACCATTCTTTTAGAATTTCCTTCATCATCACTATCATGTTTATGAGGACATTTTGTAGCATAAAGACCTATTTTTCCACATTTGAAACAGATACGAGGGTACTTACCTTTTAGCTTAGATCCTTTCTTCAGCGTTCGTACAAATTGAGCCAATTCGGATTCCACATCAAAGTCATCACTACAGTCATTCCTTTCTTTCCCCTTCTTTGATTTTGAAGCTTGAACGCTGCATCTTTGGAGCTTGGGCCACCTTTTCTCATCTCATAGGCAGTGAGGATTCCATGGAGTTCATATATCTTGAGAGTATCTAGATCCTTTGCTTCTTCTATGGCACTTATTTTGGAGTCAAATCTGTCTGGAAGAGATCTTAAGACCTTTTGAACAATGGTACTTTCTTCAATCTTTTCGTCCAATCCTTTAAGAGAGTTGACCACTTCAGCTACTCAGAGAAAGTATGATGCAATATCTTCTTCATTTTCCATTTTCAGACTTTCAAATTGCCTTCTATGAGTTTGAAGCTTTGCCTTCTTGACTTTTGAGTGCCCATCGTATAAGCCAATTAGCTTATCCCACATTTCTTTAGCAGAGTTACAATTCATGACTTTTGTAAACTCAGAATCAGTGATTCCACTAGTGATGGAGTTCAAGGCTTTTGCATTTGCAATGTAGGCTTTCCTCTCGTCTTGATCTGTTGGAAGAGTGGGAGGAATTGGGTACTTATTTAGAACGAAATGCCAGACTTCAGGTCCAAGGGACATTAAGTAGTAGGTCATTCTCTTTTTCCAAAAACCAAAATTGGTGTCGTCGAAAATAGGAGGTTTTCCGGACGCTTCGTGATTTCTCATTATAACTACGAATCCTTCTTCAAGTTGTTAGGCTAATATGAAGAAGCCCGCTCTGATACCAATTCTTGGAAATACTGAGGGGGGATGAATCAGTATTTCTTTTTAATTGTTCCTTGTTTCACCAAAACATTTATATACGGAACACAGAAATAGATAGCTGGAATAAATGCTTTTATTAACACAAACTGTGCAATGAAATAGATACAATATATAAATGGTTGCAATCAGTTGCCAAGCACCAACTTGGACTTTAGTGAGGCTCCAACCTCCAGAGCACCAACTCTATTTTGCTAAGGAAATAGTTCTGCACTTAGGAACACCAACTCCCAAGGATTCCAACCCTAACCTGGTATAAACTGTTTTTGTTGTAGTTCTCTGCTCCCAAGCCTGCTGAGCATCTGCTTCACTCCTGTTCTCTTGCTTCTCCTGCCTCTCTTGCCTCTCCCTGAACTTCGACTTCCTCTTGCTCTGATTATACGCACACACGCAGTCCTTTCCTTGTTTTTTCTGTTTTATGTATTGTTGATGCCTCTAATTGTTCGTTTCCGCTTTCCACTGGCTCTTTGGCTTCTTCAATGCTCGCTTCAGCTTCCTCTGCGCTGGCTTTTCCTTTGGCTTCCCTCTTCTTCATCGCTTTGGCTTTTCGGTTTCCTCTGCATTGGCTTACCCTTCGGCTTCCCAGCTTTTCAACTTCCTTTGTCTCTTCATGTTCACCAACACTTCAGGGACACGTTGATTCAATCAGTGAGAACCAGAAATACTCAGAGAAGATTGTTTGCATTTTAAATACTATAAGAGAGGCCCTTTTTAATAATAATGTGCAAACAGCGGACTTTATTGTTTACGAAGAGATTTCATTGGTGAGATTGTACCAACAAGGAGGCCTTCACCTACCACGTCACCATCACAATCACAATTGGCTCTGTTCAGGCCTACTGAACTATCGGAACCTTTATTTATGCATTTTTGGCCTTCAAACCCCGCGCAATGCAATTATTTAAATACACAGGAAATATATGAAAATCCCGACCAAAACGCTTAAGGGTGAACTTCAAGGGACTCTACATCCGCATCTATAATTGCTTCGGGTCTGCCTTTAGTCGCTATCGCGAGCCCACCTTCGATCTGCAGGGTCCTCAATTCAGCGGTCGATATTCATTTTCAGGTGGCCCAGAAGTATGGAGGTTACCTGCTCGATGAAAGCGGTTTCTCTCTTTCCTCCACCGGCCACGCGTTGCCCATTGGATGGGATCGGGCGGAGCCAGCACAAAACCGTTTACTGCCTAAGGCCCGCCCAAAATCCCACTTACGGAACTCAAGTATTATAGGGCCGCTTCTAAAAAACCTTTCGGGTCCTATCATTGTCGCGTCGGGGCTTTTCGTTTGTATTTCGGTTTTTACACTGAAACCCCCTAATACACTGAAAATCCCTTTATGCACGGAACTCAAAACTTATACAGTCGAGTTTATAAAACCCATCGGGTCTGACTGTGTAATCGCAATCGGCAGTAGCAACTTCCGGAGGTCCTTTATATGTCGAGCCCATGACATTGTCGATGGCCAATGGTCGATTCTCCTGCGGATGTGATATAGCATTGAGCCATGTACAAACGGACCATCAGATCTGCGGCATATATCACAATCGGCGCTTTCAGGGGTGACACCCCTTTGTATTATTGCGATGGGCGAATGCGATATAACATTAAACCATTGTATAATGTTGTAGCGGATCCGCAACCTATCGTCGTTATATGATATTCATGTAAACTCCGCCTTCGATAATGTATATTGCATATACCTATGTTTTTGTGTTTTCGGCCTCCGATAGTGTATTTGCATACATATATGAGTTTTATGCCTCCGTTAGTGTATTTTCATACATATATGAGTTTTTTGCCTCTGATAGTGTATTTGCATGCATATATGTGTTTTTTGCCTCTTTTAACTCTTTTGCCTCCTTTAACTCTTTTGTGGCATATATTGCTCCCGATAGTGTATTCTTTGGCATATATTGCTCCCGATAGTGTATTCTTTGGCATACATTGCTCCCGATATAGCTCCTTGGCATATATTACTCCCGATATGGCTTTGGTAGCTCCGATAGCCCTGTTTTGCTCCTCCGATAGCTCTGTTTGCTCCTCCGATAGCTTTATTTGCTCCTCCCTTTTGCTCCTCCGATAGCTTTGTTTGTTCCTCTCTTTTGCTCCTCCGATAGCTCTATTTGCTTCCTCTAGCTCCTCGAATATTGCCATATTGACATCAATGACAATCTATGTCAACATTCATGTCGACCTCTAGTCGGCCTAAAAGGAGACAAACTCCTATATAAGGAGCCATTCGACCTCCTCAAAAGAGCATAATATCATCTCTGAAATCTGCGAGGAAAAGGATAAGAAAAGGGTACGAATAGACAAGGGAAGAGGCCTCCTAGCGTAGCGAAGAAGAAGGAAGAAACACCGAAGGTTTAAGGATTGTTCTAGGGCTAAAAGACAGTCACACATGCGAAGAAGGAGAGGGCCTTCCTGCTGCCATAACTGACCTCTATCACAGACATACAAACTCCATTATTTGGGTGCAGATCATAGGCCTAAAGAGCCTCCCACTCAAGCGAGAAAGAAAGGAAGGAGAGCGACGTAAATAGGGCTGATCTGAAGCTTCTAACAGCCACACGTGCGAGAAAAGAAGGACAACCTACAATCATCACAGTAGCACTATCACAACCACATATATCCCATTGTTTAGAGTTCAAACTAGGCCTACAAAGACTTATCTCTCAAGCATGGAAGAAGGGTATGTAAGCAAAGAAGGGAAGACAAGTCTAACATAGTTTTGTGAGGAGAATCACTCACATGTGTGGAAAATTAGGGCTACATTGTTGCTGCCCTAAGTCTACAACAGTTGTCGAAAGAAGTGCCGAAGGGAGGGAGACAAAGTGCTGCAAGAGGAAGTGATCTTGAAAGGATTTGACTTGTGCTTGGAGGATCTTCTTGTAAGGGGTCTAGGGTTTAACATTGATCAATAGAAGCTTCAATAAGAGAAATTCATTAAAGGGTTTTCCTCTCAAGAGAAGAGAGGTTTTGGCCCTGGGCGAGAGCCAACATCTTGTGTTCTTGTTTTTAGATTTTGGTAGCAGTTTGATGAAGTACACACATATGCTCTAATAAGAAGAAGAAGAATAAGCTAATAAGGAAAAGTAAAAATACTCCACAAATTGTTATCAAAGTAACGTAGAATCACACTACACTACTTTGCCCTAGATTCTTCAACAGTCTCTGTGTCCATATATCTGCCACCGTCAAGGTTATAGTAAATAGTGTTGAAATATTTCATTGTATATATTCAAAATATATATAAAGTTCAAGTTCCATCTAAAGGAAGTCATAAAGTTTGCATAAAATTTTAGGTTCCATTTATAAGAAAGTTAATGAGGTTTTATTAAATGTTCAATTGAAGAGAATTATTAAAAAAAAAAATTGCCAAGTCAGTCAAGCCTTTATATAAAATAAAATAAAAAAATGAAGTAAAAGTACAAGGGATTATAAGTCAACACTTGCCACGTATTTTAACACTGAGTTAGTGAAATAAAACAAAAACTACTTTTAAGATTTTAGTAGATATTAATTTAGTGGAATAATAAATATATATATATATATAGAAAGAAAAAAAAGTAGGAAAGAGTATATCTTTTTATATTCTCAAATCTCATTAAAAACAAAAGGAAGCAATTTATAAAATAATAATAAGAATAAAAGGGTTGCCTTTTAAACCCTAATTCCATCTCAAACAAAACAAAATGGAGTCAAACATTGAAGAGAAAAGGAGAGATTCTAATCTTGAAATGAAGAAAGAAAGATTCCCATAAACTTCATATAACTATGCCTCAGTGTTATTTAGAATTAAAGGGTCTATTGCGAGAAAAGATTATACTATCGCTATCTCGCCAGCCGACGATAAAAATTATATAAAACCTAAAATCGCAAACCAATTAGTGATTCCCGAGTCAAATATAATTGAAATATTAGATTGTTATGACAACAAAAAATATGACATAACTGATTCACAATTAAACATTGGAGATTATATATTCATATCACAATTCTCAATTCAAAACCTATGGAGTGATCAAGGTGACATTATTTTAGGTTCACCCTAGATAGAAACCCTAGGTTCCTTCATCCTAAATATGAAAAAGAAGTTTTTGACATTTTCATACAAAAAGAAAAAAATAACATTACAGGATGTTACATTGAAGCCAAATTCAGTAACACCAGAAGACATACAAGATATTTCAAAAGTAATTTTTAAAGAAAGTAAAAAAGTACTACAAAATATGCAAAGAGAAGTTGAAAAGATCACTACTGAAAAAAATGAATAAGTTTCTCAACTAAAAGACCATAGTGAAAAACTACTGACGCAAATTAAGAAGCTTAAAAAAGGACAAAAAGTCAATGGAAAACATGGTACAACAACTTATCGAGAATGAAGCATCGAATGTAGAAGTCCAATTTGAAGAGAAACGAATAAATACCGATTGAGTGAATATCACAACTCAAGAAGAAGACAAGCTAGTTGAAGAAAAGACACACTCAGATGTTGTAGTTCAGACGATGAACATCCCAAGTGAAGGTTCTATAACCAACTCAACAACATCGTCACCTGAAGTAAATCAGAATATTGTCACACACATGATAAAAGAAAGACAAAACAAAAGAACTACTTACCTACATCCGAATGACAAAAATAAGCATCTCAATCAATCTACAAAATTATATCACTTAGAACATAAACAACAAACTTATGTTCCACAAAATATTGAAGTTTGCACAATTCAGTCTAGTGATAATAGTTCATCTCAAGATTCCAGTAACCACAAGATTCCACAGAAGATTGATTTTGAATGGTCAGATCCTTTCTCAGTTCGACAATTTTATTCATCGCTCAAAGGATCCTATCATCAAGTATCAACAAAGATGACAGTTCTGACATGAAAAGACATTCGAAACAGAAAAAGAGATCAAGCCTTTTCATTAGTAAGCTTTGAGGACAAAGCTTTTTGAAGAGGAAGGAAATGTTATGCATAAAATATAGATATAAATAATGTAAATATAAATAATAATAATTAATTAGTGATTAGTTAATGAAGAGATATGTCCCTAAGGACATGACTGTTCATAAAGGGACAACTGCCTAGAGTATATAAGCAGACCCTCACTTTCACATGTAACATCATTCTCATTCATACACTTTAATATATATTCGTGTATCTTCAATAGAGATCTTCATATTCCAAGTCTTCTGGAATGTTTAACTTGCTATAAAAAACCTTGTTCGTAACATTGGTATCAGAGCATTCCTCTGGGTATACGAACTTTGTCTGTTACACTTTCTTATGCAATAGTGGTTAAATGTTACGTTCACTCTCTATGCAATAGTGGTTAGATGTAAGTTCGCTCTCTATATCAGTGCTTTCAGAAATAACAAAAGCTGCATGTACATCAAAACTGGAAATGGGATTAGTTAAGGGCTGAAAAAGGTCTCAGACAGGGTTGCCCCCTCTCCCCCTTACTATTCTTGATTGTCATGGAAGGACTCAATAGACTTCTTGACCTGGCAAAAAAGAGAGAAGGTAGACTTGGGGGGCTTAAAAATAAATGACTTCTATCACCTCACTCATCTACTTTTTGTGGACGATGTCCTCATATTTCTTGATGGTAACATCAGAGACTCAACCACCTTCTCATCTGTACTTTCCCTCTTTTCATTGGCCACCAGTGTGCAAGCAAATCATGGGAAATCCACCATTACTCTAGCTCTCACTTCTATTTAGGAGTCTCGCTTTGCTCAACAACATTTTCCCTTTTGTATCCTTCCTCTTGACCGTGGATTCAAATACTTGGGTTTTTGGATCAAACCCCTCAACCAAAAGATAGCGGACTAGATCTGGTTGGTTATTAAGTTGGAAAAAAAAGCTCACAAATTAGTGCCACAGATTCTTATCCAAAGCAGGTAGATTAGTCCTTATCAAATCGGTCTTGGAGGCCACACCAGTCTTTTGGATGGCATTGGCATGGATCCCTAGAAATATCCTTGCACATCTGCTACAGATTTGTAGCAAATATTTATGGAACGGTCAACAGGATAAGAGAATGTTTGCCTGGGTCAGTTGGGCCAAGATTGCTCTGCCCAAAAAATGGGGAGGATGGGGTCTGAAAGATCTTGCTCTTTTTGCACAGGCTCTGGCTGCAAAAATGGGTTGGACTCTACTAACTGGGCAGAATCTTTGGACCTCTGTCACTTACTATAAGTACATTTGGCCTCTCCAAATCATGGATTGGATTCGCATGCCCTGTTGGCCAAGGACAGGTATATCATCAGTCTAGAAGGCTCTCTTACACTCTATCCCCATCATTCGCAACAATCTGGCCTGGAGAATAAATGATGGAACAAAAGCTCGTATAGGTCTGGATCCTTGGAACGGGGGGGAGGAAGATTTCAACTACCGAGAGAGTTAATTCAATTTCTCAATCAGCAAGAGATAAGGGTCATAGCCCACATCGCAAATCAAGAGAACACTACCATCTTTGCACAAGGGTGGAAATCTGCCCAACAGCACAGTATACCTCCTCAATGGCACCAAGAATGGTAAGACTACACAGCTGCACTGATGGAATCCCACATCAGGATAAAGGGAGGCCTTGATGATCTAGTTTGGAGTCTTGCAGAGAATGGATTATACACCCCTAAGGCAGGCTACCTCGGGCTTATATCAAACAGACAACCAGAGCAGGTTCATGCGTGGTGGCAAAGCATTTGGAAGCTTGGTTCCCCCCCCAAGAACTAAGATGTTCTTCTGGTGTGTGCTCAGCAACAAGGTCCCCACCAGGGAATCACTATTGCACCGCGCTTTCCAAGGTCCACACTGGTGTGTCCTTTGTAAGAAATCATCGAAATCTACAGAACACCTCTTTCTTCGCTGTGAAACACTAGGTAGCCTCTGGCAGACCGTTTCCTCTTCAATCCAATTGACTAGTAAATGGGAGGGCGAAAACATATGCAGAGCCTAGGAAGTTTGGTGTAATCTGCACAACGGGACTAAACTGTTATGTCTCCCTCTCCTCATCTATTGGCACACCTGGCTGGCTTAGAACCGAATAATTTTTGAAGACTCTGCTGTTAGATGGCCGCACATCTTGGCCCGGATCATTTTGGCTTTCCATGAACTGCCTGATCCCTCCAATTACCGGCCTAGGAGACCTCATGCTCCTCCCCCCATTGACAAAAACACACCTTGGGCTTTTTTTGATAGAGCCGCACAGAACCAAGGATGTGGGGGTGGATTTATTCTATACCTCACGGATCAGCATTATTTTAAGGCTAAGATGGGGCTTGGAAATGGAACAAATTATTTTGCAGAACTCATTACACTTCGACACCTACTATGTTTCTCTCTTGGTCATGATTGCATTAACCTATAGATATTTGGAGACTCAAAAATCATAATAAATTGGTTCAATAATATTATTGTTTGTCATTCTCATACTCTCAGTAATATATTGGATGAAGTGAATATGTTCAAAGCTCAGTTTAACACTATTTCACGTCAACATATTTACAGGAAACATAACTGCTGTGCTGACGGGCTTTCCAAGGAGGCCATGATATTACCCAGAGGACAGTGGTTGATACAAGAACAAAGGGTTACAAATGAGTACCGTTACTATCACAGGCCCTACATTGATCAGATATATGATAGGGCAGAGAGTCCCTAAATTTTGCAACTTTTGGACACGCACAGACTACATATATGCATATATTTACAGTATGTTTTTATTTATGCTTATCTTCAGACCATATATTTATGGACTTTGCCCAGCGTGGTAAAGATATATATTCTTGTAGATATCAGTTTAACAGTCTCATATGAACACCCTGGGTGGTGAAATGCTGAATAGATACACATGCACCAAATATTGGAAAGACAGCTCCATTTTTTACTGATGAATGAGGTCAAATGATGCATATGCTGAAAAGCATCTACTACATGTCATTTTTCAAATATAATGAAAAATTACGATTTTTCCAGTGGGAAAAAGGATTAGTTAAGGGCTATGGAATTGACACCATGCCAGCATTTTGTGAAACCTTTTGAGAGTGTCCTTGTTGTGATCAACAATGTTATATGTATAGTGGATTAGGCCCTAGAGTGATAGGAAATGACATTTGAAGGCAGCAATAGGAAAAGATGCCCGATATATAGGTTTATTAAACTTAGTACTTATACTTGTTCAGAAGATTATATCCAGTATTCAAATTTTGATTGGAGAATAAACAGCACAACTTTCTGCTAGGCTTTATATTCATCACTTTAAGCTAGCAAAAAACTAGAATTTCGTGTCCAGCAGTGCAATGATACACTAAAAGAATGAAATCAAGAATCCTTGCCTGATTAAGCCGTGGATGCCAAGTACAACGTACAACACTGTGCACTGGGGACACACCAATTCTTAACACCAATTCCAGCATTTGCCTATCATAGAAACATAATAAGCCTCCAGAATTACCATCCCTTTCAACAGAGGTCCCTGTAAATATTAACCTCTCATCTGGACTAAATGCTACATTAGTTTGGGCATAGTTGTTTGGAAGATCTCTGAATACTTGCAGTGGAGTTATAGCCTTCCGTAGATCCCAAACCTGAAGACAGATAGAATTTAATACCTACAGCACATCAAAAAGAGAGAAGCTACAAAATGAACAGCAACAGAAAAGATATAAACAATAATTACCTTGAGTGTTTCATCAGTGCTTCTGGTCAGAAGGATATTTCCATCAGCAGAAAACTGAAGACCTGTGATATCATCATCATGTCCCTTGGCAACATATAAATCTGGTCTGCTTCCCCATCCTGGTTTAAGATTCCACACCTGCAATGTGAATAAATTGCTTGGATCAACACTATAACCAGTCTTTGATAATACAAAGCAACACTTTTTCTCAATTCAAAATCAGCACATCAAGAAATATAATGCACCTGTATTGATCCATCACCAACACCACCTGCAATGCATTTCCCGTCACGACCCCATGCACAAGCAGTCACTGGTACTCTTCCAGGTTTCGCAAGTTTAGGCTTAATGACCTGAAACCAAAAATGAGATTTGCTATGTTAGAATTTAGTATACATCAAAAGGACATAGAGCTGTACAAAAGGTTTTTAAAAAGCTTAATTCAGGACATTAGTTTGGTCTGCACATAATATCATTCAAATAAAATAAGTTAGCTACCATTAGCAGTTCCTTTGATAAAATTTAAAGGCATTCTCGATGAATCAACTTGAAGTCCTAAACAGTGTTCTCTAGCTACTTCCATAAGGTGCAGAACCACTTGAGCTTTGTCTTATGGGAATTCAATTAAAATCAAGCAAAAGAAATATATAATAGTTTTGCTTTAAAATGTGCTACCAGATGGAAGGTGTTACCCCTCTCTTTGGCAGAGGGCAGCCCTTGTGCATTTCTTCACTAACCCTTGCACTTTTTGCTTTGGAGTCTGGACAGCTGCAGCGCGCACTCGTTTTCATGGACACCGATGGAGGATTATATTTATTGATGGACAATATGATGTGGCACTTGATGATGCCTAAACTCTTATTGAGGCATCCTTGAGTTTGGTCATGGCATTAGTTTCATTCATGTTTTCGGGCATCTTCACATATCCTAATGCAGTTCACATTTATCGAGGCAGTAGTTCACATTTATCGAGGCAGTAAACAGTTCCCAAGACATTGGTCAAAATTATTTGGGATATTCTTCATGAACCAGAGCTTCTCATGCCATGCCACATTCCAGATTTCTGAAACCTCACCTTATTCACTCATTTTGAGGCATGTGTCACATCATTTGATGGTATGTCCACCGTGGAGTTTGCATGGAGGTTTCATTTGGCACGTGTGACCTTGTTAGTCCATCCCTTGACTTAGAGAGGACGTTGGCATGATTTAAGGAGGGTGATTACACTTGTTTGGCTTCAAATTTGATATCTTGGGGCTACTTTAAATGAGGCCATCCAATTTTGAGGGTTACATCCATCACTTTTAAAACTCCTTTGCCTTGAAGAGCCATGTGTCCACTTTAAAGGGTCCCTAAAACCTTTGCACTACACATGTGAAGAAGAATGTAGCCTAACACATGGTATTTGGAGCTGATTGGAAGGGGCCGGCCCCTCTTGAAGGAACTTATTCATGATATTGGGGAATTTTTCACTTTGGAAGTCACACGTCCACCTTTGGAGGAGACCTAAAGAGATTTAATTGCATGATTCAAGGAATTAGTTGAGGATCGTCACTTTGGAAGACTTTGGAGGCTAAATGTTGCACCTTCGAGCTACATACTTCCTTCTTTAGAGGAGATGTCCCTCTCTTTGTGGGTTATTTCATCTTTGATCATTGTACATGTGGCTTGACCACTTTATTTTATTGTTGTTTTGGACTATATAGTTGTAGGAAAATTATATTTTACTTTTCTTAGGCTAGATTTGAGGATCTCACATGAAATAATACTATTCTATTGTAAAGGAATCTGAGCATCACTCTATAACTAGAGATGCCCTTACTCATTATCTATCACTCCTGGTTGGATTTTTGGAGCTTCCACTCCTTGGAGCTTAAATGATGCATCTTCCTTAGAGCATATGGCTGTGAAAAGGGTTCTTTCTTTGTGGACAATTGTTGTCAATTCTCGAAGCTTCTCTATCTTGGTTATCATTTGGTGCATAAGAACCAATGGTGAAATGTTCAAGTCTTCTACAAGCCTCCAAGATTGATCCATTTGAGCGGTAAGTCTACCACTTGGAAGGAAACTGTTCTAGGGTTTTTCCTTCCTTCTTCCTTTGTTGGTTTGGTGATTATTTGGCACCTTGCTTTGTTCTTTCTTTTGGTTCCTTGGCAAGAAGTATTAAATATATTCATCAAATAATAGTTGATCTTGCTGGTGAAGGTTTTTCCATCAAGGTTATCTTCTCGTAGACCTTGATTTCCATTGTAAATCTTGATTGAGTAAAGGATTACTCTTCCTACTGGTTCTATTCTAAGCCTACACCTTAATGAAATAAACCAACTCTTGAGAGGGTTTCTTCTTTGATTCACCTTGATTCCATTGCCCTTGTTGGATTTGGCACTTGCCATCGGCTCTTCATTGGGCCAACAGACTTTGTTGAGTTTCTTCAGTGTTATTCATTCAGCCTCAGATGTTAGGAGAGATGGGCCTGATCCTCAGGCCTATTAGCTCCTGGATCTTCTCCGCTAGGGCCAGATGTTGATTTACTTCATGCATTGTATCTTTTATAGGAGACCGTTTGGTTCTCCCGCTTTGCATATGCATCAGCGTACTCAATAGTCCCTTTGACCTACTTTGTGGTCATTAGTTGGACATAAATATAATTATCTTATCTTATCTATTCCCTTCCATCACTTGTTTCAAAATCCTAAAAACCCCAAAGTTCCATTTTACTAAGGCTACTCTCAACTTCACCTTGTGCTTCATTGCTTGGTCTTAGTAATCCTACTAGACATACCTGCCTTGAGCTGGAGGAGAAGTGGCCTCAACTGCAGAGGATAGGTGACAGTCATGACCATCCCAACAGTTGCCCTTGATTTGTACCTTGTGGATTAGGGTTTTATCATTAAGTACAATTTGAGTGGTAATGGATGGAATACTTCATTAATTAGAAAAGGAGTACAATTTAAAATGAGATTTCTTAGGAAATGAGAAAAAGTCAAAAGCTGGGCAGTGAAATGCATTCAGACCTGCTTCTGAGTATTAAAGTCATTTACATCCCAAATGCGAAGAGAACCATCCTCTGAGCATGTCAATATTGTTTGCTTCTCCTTAGGGTGCCATTCTCCACATGTCAGGCCTGATATATGCCCCTTTGTATTCTTAAGGTCACGCAAATACATGTCACCTTTGACAAACTCTCCTAAAGTGAGGCCATCACGATCAAAAATCTGCATCAATAAAACAAAAACCTCATTAGTTTTACATCAAAATGTCTGCACATAAAGTTTTAGAAGACAGTTGTAAAAGAAGGCATAAACCCATTTTTCTTTAAAAGTTAAAACTCCTGTCAATAAAAGAAATTATGAAATAAAGAAGCAAAAAAAATATTAGAGCAATACACCTTTGCCTGGGCTGATCCAGTTACACACAAAAATCGATCAGAAGTTGGGCTCCAGCTTAAACTACGAACTTGATGACCTTCAGCTGGTTCTAGTTGTCTAAATGACTTCAGCTGAGAAGTCATACCTTGAAAATCATACATACGAACAGAATAGTCATAGCTACCTGTAAGAACCCGTGATCCTGTCTGGTCAATAGCCAAGGCTGAAACAACCTGCACCCAGTTCCAGTGACAGGTCATGTACTTTACACCTTTTGACCACAACTTTCCAATTACAAGGATCTTTATATACTGGAACAATATTCACAAAAAATCTGTACTTATAATATTGGGCAATCAGAAACAGAATATACGCATTCACCAAGGTAAGAGAAAGCATTTCAATGCAAAACAAATTGACTTGAATAATGCTGTCTAATATATAAGATATACATTTATTTGTTCTAAATCAGAAAATATCCACCACTAAGAGAATTACGAAATGAGATATCATATAACAAAAACAATTAAAATGGAAAAATAAATCCACAAGATTAAAGAAGGAAAATTAACATTAACAGAGGCATTAAAAAGACTTCCCTCAACCATGGGACAGCAAAGGAAAATCTTGGGAGAGAAGGCCAAATTCTATTTAGATTTGTCTGCTGTGTAGGACAAAAGAACCAAACAATATAGCAGAGGCCCTTGGATTAAAAAGATTTCCCTCAACCACGAAGCAGCAAAGGGAAATCTGGGTAGAGAATTCCAAATTCTATTTAAATTTCTGGTGTATAGAACAAAAAACCAAATAAAGTAGCAGAGGGCCTTGATCTTTGTACAGGCTTGGAATTGACCCTTGAAATTGACCATGAGATTCAGCATCCAAAATATTCAAGTGGCAAGTGACTCAAAGCTCATTACTAACAATGGGTCATCTAGACTTTAACCCCATATATTGTCATCTTTACAATAATATTTCTGAAAACTAAAGCAATATTATTACATTTTGATGGGACAGATTTTAATCTCGTTATGAGGAAATTTTTAATATAATGTACAGGCCAATTGAATAGCCAAGCATGGGACAAATCTTCGCAAAGAAGTTTCAGAGTTAATTCAGGTTAGAGGAGGTTTTGGACCTGCATCACCCAGTGCGCCCTCATGAAGCTGTGATGACCTTTTTAACCCTGCATTCTCCAACGAAGTAGCATTCTTGTTCAAGTGCATCACTTGCGGACCTTTCTCATGGTCTGGTGCTCTGCCAGGCCTTCTTCTAAATGCTTATTTTCTAGCTTGTGCCTGCCATTATCCAGCATACCTCCCCAGCGGCATATTATTAACATTAATAGTCTGGTAAAAGAGGTCAAGGAGCTCTTTCTAGAGTTGAAAGCCGTTCAATCTCAATTTGAGACCATGCAGTCAGAAACGCATAATTTGTGAAATCCTCCACGAAATGCAGCAGACAGTTCTTGTCACTTGGGATGAGAAAGCAGAAAGCCCGTTGATATTGTAGACAAATTCACTATAGCAGACCTGATAGATCACTTAGAAAGAATCAAGGGACTGCAAGCAAAGCCTCTATGCCTCAGATAGCATTGAACATTTTAACAAAGAATATTTTAATTTAATGTAGAGGCCAATTAAATAGTGAAGCATGGGAATCATCAACGGAGTTTCAGAGTTATGACAGGTGAGGGGAGGTCCTGGCTATGCATCACCCAACACACCCTTATGATTCTGTGAAGACCCTTTTAACCCTGCATCCTCCAATGAAGTAGCATACTTATTCAAGTGCATCACTTGCAGAGCTTCCTCACAGTCTGGTGCTCTGCTAGGCTGCCTTCTCAATGCTTATTTTCTAGCTTGCACCTGCCATTATCAGCATGCCACCACAGCACATAGTCTCAACGTCGCTAATCTGTTCAAAGAGCTCAAGGGTTCTGTCTGGAGTTGGATACCATCAAATCACAATTTGAAATCATGCACTCAGAAATGCAAACTTTATGAGGCTGTCCAGGAATTGCAGAAGACTGCTCTAGAGATATGAAAGAAGAAAACCACTGATATTGTAGACAAACTCACTATAGCAAACCTAGTAGATCAATTAGAAAAAGAATCAAGAGACTGCAAGCAAAGCCTGCATGCCTCAGATAGCACGTAACTTTATAATAAGGAAATTTTTAATTTAATGTTGAGGCCAATTGAATAGACAAGCATGGGACAAATCTTCACAAAGGAGTTTCAGAGTTAAGTCAGGTGAAGAGAAGTCTTGGTTCTGCATCACCTAGTCCACCCTCATGATGCTGTGAATACCGTTTTAGCCCTGCATTCTCCAAAGAAGTAACATTCTTGTTCAAGTGCATCACTAGCAGACCTTCCTCACAGTTTGGTGCTCTGCCAAGCCTTCTCCTCAATGCTTACTTTCAAGCTTGTGCCTTTCATTATCCAGCATGCCTCCTTGGTGGTATATTAACTGTCAAAATTTGGATCCTTAGATGACTAAGGTCCTTTTGAGCTCAATCAAACAAGTAGACTACTAAATTTAATTGATGCTGAAATTAAATTTCAGACCATAACATCAATCATGCAATATAGCTAAAAATGAAATAGTGGAAGCATAAAAATTCATTTCACACATACACAAGTAATTACTCCTTAACAGAGTGTGATGGAGCTGGGACCTAAGTTTACTGAGGAGTTAGGGTTGCAAAGCAGCGCAGGCCGCCGCCGCCGCCTGTTGGGCGAGAAGGATACTCTGCTGGATAGACGAGATGTGGCATCTGCAAGCCAAACCATAAAAGTGTTATGTAAAAAATTGGTTAGTCTTTAATTTTAGGTTTATTATAATTTTAGGATTAATTAGACAAAAGGGCACAATCATAATATCATGCCCTTTCCCCAAAGGATGCCCATGGCCGTATGTAAGCCAGGAAACCCCATTGTAAATGGCATCATCTGTGAATTCATTTATTATTAAAATATTTATATATACCTTCTGCTTATCAAGAAGTTTTTCACTTCAAAAAGCATGGCACTCCATGCTGAAGGAGGTTGCAGCTTTGGGCAGAGAGATCTAGATTCAAAGGGATGCAATGCCCGCTATGATTCAATGGGGGATGGAAATACTGTGTGGATCTCTCAAATCCATGAATGTTTTGGCAGTAAATAAGTAAGGAACCTCCATCCGGTGGATCACGATATGCACAGAATACGGAAGTGCTGAAAACAGTGTGCCCATTTGCTGGGCTTTTCCTGAGGACGTGACCCATGACGCCCAGATGGGAAGTTCGGTTCCCTGACCCCATCATGGGTGTGCAGGAGCCGTCATTTACGGCCACACATAGCACAGATTTTCCAGGTAAACCCCTCCATCCTCACCAATCTAACAATTTTGAGCTGAACGAAACACAGAAGAGCCGGATCAGGGAATTTTCTAGATTTTCATTAAAAATATTAATTGGAAATTCTGGATTTGGGGCTCAGACTTGGTCAAAAAGCTGAAGCAGCACATTGAGAGCAGGATGGGCATCCCTACAAATTCTCAGTGCCTGCTGTTTGAAGGGAAGATGCTTCAGGATTTTTCCCAGATAAAGAACAACCGCATCACAAGCAACTCTACCACAATCATGAACTTGATGCTGCAAGGAGGAATTCTGGGACCCAGAAACTCTAGTGGATCTGCCTCCTACAAGGATGAGTCGCAAGGAAAGGCTTCTAATCCTACAATCCCGCCTCAATACAACCCAGGACCCAGGACCCCAGAGGTAAACAACCTTTTTTCTGCTCTCCAATCCAAGGTTGTTCTATGAAGGTTCAATGGCTTTTGGCCCAGATCTGATGCTTTACACTGCCCCTAACTGTGATATCTATTTCTGCTCCAAAGGTTATGTTATTGTCCAATTTGATACTCAGGAAGACTTGGAGAAAGTTTTGAATGAGGGCCCTGGTTTTGGGAAAGAGCAGGGCTCTTCATCACCCATTTTGATGCCTCAGAAGTGGTGGTTATGAATAAAATATAAATATATAAATATAATAATAAAGAATATTTAATTAAATAGTAATTAGTTAATCAAGAGGCATGTCCCCAAAGACATGACCATTCATGAAAGGGTACCTATGTAGGTATATAAGGCATACTCTCATTTGTAACATCATCATCTCATCTCAATTCTTTTATATGCTATTCAATATACAATTACTTGTCCTACAATGGATGTCCTTATCTTCGAAGTACTCTGAAGATTATTACTACATAAACGAACCTGGTTCGTTACATTGGTATCAAAGTTGTTTGACCCTCTGGTCGCTCCACCACTATAGAGAACGAGTTTGATCCGGCCCTTGGCCATCAACATTCCATCAACCTTGTTGTCGTGAAATTGAAAGCATTTCGCTATAGAAGTTTTTGGAGTTTCTCCATTTGCTGATTTTGTCACAGGCCCTTGGCCATTTAAGGAAAAAAAAGGGAATAAAACAAAATATACTAAAAAAAAGGGTCCTCAGCCATTAAAATATATATACATAATAATAATAGTTAATAATAATAAAAAAAAAATGAATTAGAAAAAAACGTTACAAGGAGAATCAAAAAAAAAATATTATTATATATATATATATAAGGAAATTAAAAAGTTGAAGGAAAACAAATTATTATATATTACAATTATAGAAATAAATAATAATAAATAAAATATTGATTAAAAATAAAAAACAAAACAAAAAGGAAAAAGCAACACTAAAGGTTGCACCCACGACACCATTCTTGAAGCAGTGTCGCCCGAATGAACGTCCAACAACCGCCAACAGACCATGCAGCAATAGCAGCCAAAATCGACCACCTTTGTCAACCCCTCCTCTGTTTCAGCAACCAAACAACCGCATCTACCCAAAATTATTTTCTGCTCCCGCAACCTGCCCCAATTCTGCTCTTTCGTAATATTTTTCTTCCCAGCTATAGTCTTCAGTACTAGCCGCCACCACTACTATCAAATATTCACCAATTCACCCATGCTATTGGGAAGGGCAACGAGTCAATCTAATACTATCGAGCATCATTGTACCATTTTTCAAAGACTTCATTCCAAGCCTTGCGCCATTCCATAAAAATTGCCCAGTTACTACCTTAATTGCTATAGCTAGCATCAAACGTGATTCTTTTATTTTCAATCTTGATTATACATAAATGAATTATATGCCATAGGAGTGGGAGTAAAGGGTATAGCATAAAAACAATAACAAAACAATTAATATATGCCAAAGGAAAATCCATTTTATAAAGTGTTTGGATTATAAAGGAAAAATAAAAATAAATGGTAAATTAAAAATCATGTTTGTACAGATACCACCATAGAGTCAACTTAAAAGGTGTGTTATGCAAAGGGGAGTTAAAGTTTACAAGAATAAAATAAGGTTATAAACTTATACATTTATTTAAAGGAGTTATAATATTAAGAAAAGGAAAGAAATGTCTTATTAAAAAGGGTGACGTATATCTTTCGCAAGGATAGATAAGAGTATAAAAAACAAAAATATGAGTATTATTATTGAAAAAGGGGTATTATTATTATAGAAGGAAAAGTAGTTCTTACAAAAATTGAAATAGAGTTAATTTAAAGAAAAAAGGGAATACCTTTTAAGTTTGAAGTTAATTAAAAGCTTGACGGGTAAATTAAAGGAAATATAACTCAAAGAAGTCAAGCAAGAACAGAAGATGAGTTCCACACAACAATCATAATTTTGGAATAAATGTTTGTTTTGTATAATATACATTGAATATCCATCGATTCATAAAAATTGTGAATTATGTCATCCAACATGTGGAAAATTACTTAATGCGAAAGAATATCAGGATGATGTACTGATGCAAATGATAGAACGAGAGGAAAAACTTGCAAAACTAGAACAAAAATTAATGTAAAAGGACGAGGAAATTTTGCGTCTAAGAGACCATAGCCAAAAATTACTTGCGAAGGTCAAGAAGTCCAAGGAAAGAAAGAAAAAATTAGAAAAAGAAAAGGAATGTGTTGAGAAGAAATTCAACGAGATTCTATCAGACAAGGAAGAAGAAAATTTGCTCTTAAAAGACCTAAATCAAAGGTTATTAGAACAAATCAGAGATCTAAAAGATGAAAAGATTAAAAGTCAAAACATTGACAAAAAGTTGATGAATCAAAAGCCAAAGAACTTCTACATCTGAGAAACCATAATCAAAGTCTACTCACTCAAATTAAGAAACTTAAGGATGACAAGAAATAACTAAAAAACAAGTTAGAAGAACTACTCACAAAAGAAGTATCAAAGTCCTTAGACATAACAGTCCAAGTCAAAGAAAAGGGAACAAAGACAGATCCCATTAATCTCACAGTTCCGAAAATTGCAAATCCAACCGAATTGAGGACTTACTCAGAGGTTTCAGTTCAAACGATGGAAATTCCAAGTGATGATTCAGTAGTCGAATCAACAACATCAGTACCCAAAGAAAATCAGGAAATTACCCCATACATGTTAAATAATGGTCAAATAAGAAGAACTCCTTATCTACATCTGAATCACAAGAATAGACACCTCAATCAATCTACGAATCTATATCGCTCAGAACATAAACAACAAACTTATGTTCCGAAGAATACTGAAGTGTGCACAATTGAGTGCAATGATAACCATTCACCACGACTTTCCATTAATCGAAAGATCCCACAGAAGATTAACTTAAGATGGTCAGATCCATTCTCAGTTCGACAATTTTGTTTATCACTCAGAGGATCATATCGTCTTGTATCAACGAAGATGATAGTTCTGAGACAAGAAGACATTCAAGACCAAAAAAAGAGATTAAGCCTTTTCATCAGTGAACTTCGAGGACAAAGCTTTTTGAAGAGGAAGGCAATGTTATGAATAAGATATAAAGAATAATTAATTAAATAGTAATTAGTTAATCAAGAGGCATGTCCCTAAGAACATGACCATTCATGAAAGGGTACTTGCCCAGGTATATAAAGCATACTCTCATTTGTAACATCATCATCTCATATCAATTCTTTTATATACTATTCAATATACAATTACTTGTCCTACAATGGATGTCCTTGTCTTCGAAGTATTCTGAAGATTATTGTTGTGCAAACGAACCTTGTTCATTACAAGGCCAATCTCCCAAAGGTAAACTACATTTTTTTGCTCTCCAATCCAAAGTTGTTCTATGCAAGTTCAATGGCTTCTAGACTAGATTTAATGCTTTACACCACTTGGTCTTTTCTTCCTAGACCCCTAACTATGATATCTATTTATGCTCCAAAGGTTTTTTTATTGTCCAATTTGATACTCAGGAAGACTTGAAGAAAGTTTTGAATGAGGGGCCCTAGTTTTGGGGAAGAGCACGGCTCTTCATCACCCGTTGATTTCCAAATTTTGATGCCACAAAAATGGTGGTCTCAACAATGTCGATATGAGTGAGGCTATCAAATCTCCCCCTCCCTTTTTGGCACCACAAGGTTATAGAGGAAATTGGAAACACCTTGGGAAAATTCAAAAAATTGGACCTCTAAAGAGCATATAAAGGTCTATTTTCCCTTGCCAAAATTTGTGTAGAGATAGACCTCAACAAAGGTTTACCTAATCACATTCTACTAAAACATAAAAACGTTTAGTGGACCCAAGTACTAGATTATGAGAACACAACATTTAGATGTCAAATATGCTACCAAACAGGACACTTGCAGAACACGTGTCCACAGGCAAAAAAGATCCCAAAAAGGAAACAGGTGTAGCACCACAAACCAAAAGGATGGCAACACTCAGATCCCCACTTCTAAGAAGAAGAAGAAGAAGAAGAGAAAGAAACCATGGAGAACCCTCCAAATCAAGCAAAAGTGGATACATGGGACCATAATGGAACCATATCCCACTTGCAAAATTATATCGAATTATAAGAGACCTAGGTATCAAAATCGCAAAAAAATGAGGAACATACAAATAATGGGATGGGGCATACAAAGAGAAAACATGTTTCTAAGAGCTCTGACTCGAACAAGGAATCCCCACCGATGACAATAGGAAGTGAAATGGCAATGGTTCCTATTGAACCAAACACGGGAGGATGGCAGAAAGTGTAATAAAAGAAAGGCAAGAAAAAGAAGTTAAGTGATTATTATCACACTTAACTTCGAAAGTACAATTGTAACTTTTTCAGTTTTTTTTTATAGCACATAAGCCAAGAGGCTTATCTTTCGAAATGCTCTCAGCATCTACAAAATGTAATTTTGCTCCTTGTTTCAAGATGAATAAAATTACGGCTTTTTCCCCTTTGGAAAAAGAAAAGTAATTACTCCTTCAAATCAGCTTTTCATTCCTTTGAAAAACTTACAAGGAAACCTCCATGCGCTACCCCAAAAAAAAGCACTTTACAATTACCAAAATCACCCTGAACTTGAGCTTCTATAAGATGCTTGAGAGGTACAGTGCCTAAAAAAATAAAACAACAATTATCTACCATATGGCCAAGTTATCCACCAAAGGGTGGGTAACCCATAGGAGCAAATTGTTCTCCTCTTTGGACAGACAGCAAGCCAATAGCCCTATATGATCAGGACATAACATGATGCCAAGATCCTCCACTTCTTGATCTTGTCAGCTTTCTCTCACATACGACATCAGTAGGTATTTTAAGCATTTTTTGCGATCATGTGCTTTCACTTAATGTTATGGGCATACTAATATGAATCAAGGGGCAAACTGGATAGTGATTAATCTCGATTGTATTCATGTTCCCTTACTTCACCTAAGAGGTTAGTCTTTGAATCTTGTCTAGGGGGACCTCCTTTAAGGCCTTAGGGTTTTAGGAAGGGCACTACTAGGGAAACATTGATTGAAGTAGTATGCCCAAGATAATCCATGCTTACCACTTTCCATCCTTTCCCTTATTCATCTTCATTCTTTGGGTTGGTGGTCATTGATCATTGGGATTGGCAACCTTCATATTGATCCCTGAGCCAGGGCCTAAAAATTTAGCCTTGGAGGTTGATGCAACTAAAAGAACAATAAAAGCATAAAAAAGCCACAATGAAAGAAAAATGAAAAATGCAAAAGATGGCTAGGACATTTATTTAGCATGTGGGCAAAAGCCTAGCATGAGCTCTACCCCCATCATTAGCCATTACCCAGATCCTCAAGCATTTAGTGCTTCATCTAAAGAATGGAACTCTTGTATGTCCCAACCCGAATGAGCGATAAGTTGCTTCATATTAAAGGGCTAATGGAAAATTTCAAAAGCAAGCATGAGCTCCTAAGCTATGCACCCAAATAAAAATAAATCATAAAATGTAAAAGGCGCACTAGAGGGGCAGAAAAAACAGGTCGGGGAAAGAGGTAACTCATGCCTCCACCAGGGTTGCAAGGGAGTGGTCCCCGCTCAAATATGCTCCTGAAGTGTGCTCCGAGTGGGAGCGCATCAGGAGCACACTCCCACAAAAAAAAAAAATCACTCCCTAGCTTTCTTCGCCAAAAAAAAAAAATCGCAAGGATGTTCTAAGAGCAAATTATTTTCAAAGAAACAAGAGCTTTTGAGTGGGGCAACCTAATATTCAAGCTTATGGCCCTAGTATTGATATGCAATTTATAGTAATGTTAAATTCTTGAAGTACAAGTGACATTCTACTTTATCTTTATTTTCATCCTTTTTAATATTACCATGAAATCACCCGAGATGTTTGAGAGTGGTTGCGACCTCAATGGATTTCATATGGAGAAAGTAGAAATTTAGAACTCACTCAAAATCCAGCAGACTTATCAGTTTTTTAGGATTTTAGGATTGGAGGGACTGCAATGTTTCCATTGGATTTTGTCATGTACTATGGTATGGAACTCGTATTTAATCAATAGCACCAAGCCCTCTATGTACCTTGATGTTAGTGTCATTGGTTGTCAAACTCCTTTATCATGACCCTGGTAAAAATGTACCCATCACTCAAACAAAATATTGACTTGGCATGCTGTGTTTTTTCTATCTTATGTTAATGCTTAGAGGGTGATATTAATGACAAAGATCCCAAGATAGGCAATGATTTTGATGATATGTAGGTATTTGTTGTAGCATGATTTTTTTGGATGATAGAAGCCATCTAGAGCCTATTTGTTTATGTATTTTCGATTCAAAGATGGATTGCACTCGATGTTATTTTGGTTATGTACACGCTTACATGCTATATAAATGAAAACTTGTAATTTGTGGACCTATGGTTGATGAAGATTATAACTAGTAGATGAATGAAGTTATATGGTTTAATCCATGCTTTTTTGTTTTTTATCATTAACTCATCATTCTACATGCTTTTGTTGATATATATGCATCAAAATATATAAAAATATATATTATATAGAATTCGCTCCCAAAATCGCTCCTGACTCGTGAGCTTTTGAAATTGTCGCTCCCCACTCCTGCTCTCGGCCCCGCTCCTGCTCCCGCCCTCGCTCCCAAGCAACCATGGCCTCCACGATTGTTCCCTCCTTACATCCATAAACTTGGGATGTTGGACCCCCATTAGTTGGTCACATGGCTATAGCACCTTGCCCTTAAGTCTTTCCCAATCCGTAACCATCATTATCACACATACCTAAGAATTGATGGGCTAACCCAGGGCACATCATTCCCCCTGGGGCTGGAAACACCTAATAGGTTTGTGGAACTTACGATCCCTAATATAAGTCAAGGAACTTATTTACATGTCCCAATCTAGTTAGAAGTTTTAAGGTGAGTTTTGTGTGAAGTATATTGTGCTCCAAACATTAGGTGCAGTCCACCATGATGCATTTATGGTTATTGTCCCTAATAATTGTTGATTTCACTTGACCTTGAGACGGTTTTGTTAGGAGGTGTTTTCACAACAGGAAAGGCCTCCGGAGAGATGATTCTCATCCCATTCAACATCTTTCTAGAGGTCGGTTTACCCCATACAAAGATCAGTTCAAACCTTGTTGATGCAGCATTACCCACTCAGATGAGAGCGTTGGACTATGAGATGGTTACACATAGTACTTGACTCATTTGAGTACCCCTAGATGCTAAAATGCTAAGCCATTAAGACTTGGTGTTGGATTTGTTAATGATATGCCCAAATGGACCCAGGATGCCCCTAAGCTCACCTTGAAAATGTCTAATGGGCATTACTTGTTCCGGAGCATAGATCATGATGGTTATCCTTGAGATGATAGGGGAGGGATTGCACATCACTGATAGACCCCAACTCTCAATTATTATGGTGCCACATCACCCCTTTGCCTTTACAATGGTGACATAAGGCACCTTGGTGATGACATCATGGTTTTGGAAGTACTTTTGGAGACATACCCATGTAATTTCAGTTATTCTTTGGAGTATGGAGCACTCCATTTGTCACTTGCTTGCGGCATATTGAGCACTTATTGAGCATAGTGGAGCTTATTGTCCCACATGTGTGGGCTTTTGGGCATTTATTCTTATGTTTTTTGAGCTATATTGAGGTTGGCTTGTAACCCCACACTTGTCCAATAATCAAACAAACTTGTTTTAAGGCTTTACTTGTAAAATTAGTGGAAATAAGGTGAGTTACTCCTCATATAAATAGAGGAGACCTTACATCACTTTTAATCATCACACATTCATCACTCTTCTTTGTCTAAAGGGTGTGAATTGGTCTCTTTTCTCTACTTGGGGTTGTTGTTGCAAAATCTAGCAGGCCTTGAAGAAGGACACCCTACAAGGCTAACACTACGCTAAGTGACAACAATGGAGTGATGACCCACTGTCACCACAAGCCAAAACCCCCTACTATATGTGGATTTTCAACAATGGGAGGGGTCCTGGTATATGAGAAGGTCTCTTAATGGGTATTCTAAGGTTAGGGTACAAGGTGACACAATTAGGCTTTCTATAAGAGTCACAATTTAGCTTCAAGGCTCCAATAGGAGGCAATTCACTTTCTTGATAGAGGCATATTTGATGAGGCGCAAGATCTAGGGTTTGTGTGATTTGTTGAGTAATGGAGTAACCAAAGGTCAAAGCTAGGAGAAAAGGTTTCCAACGATGTATATTAGCATGTCCAAGGCTCACAAAACCTTCAAAGAAGCCCCTAATGTGAAGCAAAACTAAACTAGGGTTCCCCCTTAGGGCAAGGAAATTTATGGACAAGAGTGAAGTCGATGCCCACCAAAAGGATAGATTTTGTGGCAAATGCAATCCCCTTGATGTTTAGGCTCTCCAATCCCACAAACTCACCTTACTTAGGGATTCCCACCAAGCCCTAGTTAGCAAGCTTGGCCTTAAAGGGGCCAAATTGGAGAGAGAGAATTTATGGATAAAAGAAAAGTTTGATCAACAATGGGATGGACAAGTCCCTTGTCCCTCGTGAGTATGGAGTCTATGATGTGATAAATCAGCTAAAAAAGTTTCCAACAAGGCCGAAAATTTGATGACCTAGCAACAAACCTCAAGCATTTACCTATGCAATGGATAATGGATTTTTCATGGGAGAGCTACCAAGAGTTCACCAATAAGAAATATATTCACATGTTATGTATGAGTAATGCAATAGATCATCTAGATAGCATTCAATATATCTTAAACAAATTAGAGCATAATTTGCATAGCCTAGAATCAACATTATTCCATACATTAGACATGTAAAAAAATAGATATTGAATAATTAAGTACACTTACAAGATAACATGCAAAGCGTCCATCCATAGATCCAAAGAAGAGCTCCAAAGATAAGCAAATGAACTCCAAATATCAAAATGCATTCAGAGATCCCAAATCCTCCACAAGAAAAAAGGCTAAATTCAGTTAAGGAGGCCGAAAATCCCAAGTGTGTGATGATGAATGATACAAATGACTACTCTATTTATATGAGGTTGGGTTCCTCTTTTAGCTTATTATCCCCCTAAAAACATAAAATAATGTGCAAGAACAAGTTAGGTCAAAAGTCGACCTAGTAGTCAATGAGAAAACATAAGTCTTCCCACATGTGTGAGTCGTAAGGGAAGAAATGTTGACATCATCCATGCGTAGGCTTGCTTAGGGCAAGCATTAAGGGCTCGAGGTGCCATGATCTGAGTAGAGGCCCTCTAAAATCGTCTTCTAGGGGTCAGCCCCTAGATCTCTGTCAATCTCCCTCTATGGACCCCAATTTTCATTTTGGGGCACAAAAGTGGTCTCATGGGTGTCTCCAGATGGTCAAAATACCTGTCTCTGCTCCAACGTTGAGCGCTCTCCAAGTGGTGCTAGCATTCCCATGTCTCAAGGTGCGAGACCATCCTTCATTGGGCCCTAGATCAATTGTCAAACCCTCATGAAGTGTTATGCCCGATGCGAGAATGCCTGGTTTAGGTGCATCATCCCATAAAAGTCATCAATGTAGGGCAAAGTGTTGGAATGTTGTGGGTGTTAGAGGTGCTCATAGCGACATGTGATACTCTGTTATAGCGTAGAAACATATGGCTCCCAACACCTCACCTATGGGTGTCAATATGCTACTCTGAAGGACTTGAGCCCCAATTAAGTTGCCCAAACCATGGATGTGGAACCACCTGACAATTACACAATATACAGTGCTAACATATACATCAACGGGTACATTTAATCAATTTTGCATCTAAGTGCACCAAGCTTGCAAGTAATGGGCAATTTGACAATTCAAACGAGACTCTCCTTCCAAAAACAAGGCTTTGAACTCGAAATAGTGTTACCTCCCTAGGTAGGAATGGCTAATATACCACCCTATTAGGTGTTTCTAGCCCCTACAGGAAAATGACATGTCCTTTGTCCACCCTTCAATTGATAGGTGTCATGTGAATAATGATGGAACAGAGGGAAAAAGACTTCATGATCAAGTGCCATGGTCAAAGGGACCAGTTATGATGGGTTCTTCATCCTAACTGTATAGATGTGGGGAGGGAGCAAGAGTCGATGCATGACTTGCCAACTCGGTCATTGTTTTTCCACCCCTCTTGTGCACCTTTTACTTTTTCTTGATTTTTCCTTTGTATTACTACTCGTAGCTCAAAGTGTTAGAACCTACTTTGTATGATGTATAGCATTGATTACCACCTTAAGGGTGAGGCTGCTCATTGCCCACCAGGGGTTGGGACATGCAAGAGTTCCTTCTCATAATATGAAGAGAAACATGTGTTCAGGAACTGGGTCATGGCCATAATGAGTGAGGTAGAGCTCATGCTAGGATTTTGCCCACATGCAAATGTATATGTCTCGGCCATCTTTTGCATATTGATCTTCTTTGTTTTTACTTGTGGCCATCATATGCTTTTTCTTGTTCTTTTAGCTACATCAACCTCCGAGGGCCAAGTTCCTCGTCCTACCCAAGTATGAGGAACTATGGTGCCAATCCCAATGAACCAATGGTCAGTTAAACCCGAAGAAGGAAGGTGGAATATAGGGCACGTAATGTAAGATGGAAAGTGTTAAGTATGGAATAGGGAGAAATGGGACTACATTAGCTCAATCAGGGTTTCCCAAGTAGTGCCCCTCTTATACCCATTGGGCCATTAAACGATGTCCCACTAAACTAAGATGAAACATTAACCTCCCATTTAAGGTGAAGGAACAAAATGATGGTCAAAACCTTTCTTCCTTCCAGGTTACCTCATAATCCATGCCAAATAGCCAAAATACAAATAAGCATAAGCATCCAATTGCAAAATGAATAAAGTACCTTTTGATCGGAAGTCCACCTTCCAACATGCACTCTTACCAAATGGGCGAGGAAACATATGACTGATGCAAGTGGCTAAGATATGAACAGCACATCATCATCAGCTACTAGTGGTTGTCTGGGGTTGTTGGTTGCCAGCTTGAAGAGATGGTAGGAGAAAATTTTCTCTTGTGGGTCACCCACTTTTGGTGTGTAACAGGGCTGAAATGTGATCTTTCTATGGTGTGAATTCTCGTGGAGATGGAATTTTGTATGGATATGTTTTCTTGGGATTGAATGAAATGTTTCTTTGGGGAATTTTGTAGGTTTCAAGCCTATTTTCTATATTTTGCATATTGTCTTTGTGTAGTAGGGTTTTTATTTTATGCCATGATTAAATGCCAAATCTATGTTGAAATCTTGCTCCTTTATAGCATGCAAAATTGTTTTCTCTAAAACCTAGAAGGAAAGTGCATTCCTTATATTTAAATTATCTCCTCACAAGGAAAATAGTTAGGGTTTTTTCTCCTGTGGGGTCACCCACTTTTGGTGGGAAAATGGGTTGAAATGTGATCTATGGTGCGAATTATCTTGGAGATGGAATTTGTATCGATATGTTTTCTTGGGATTGAATGAAATGTTTCTTTGGCGAATTTTGTAGGCTTCAAGCCTATTTTCTATATTTTGCATATTGTATTTGTGTAGTAGGGTTTTTATTTTGTGCCATGATTAAATGCTAAATCTATGTTGACATCTTGCTCCTTTATAGCATGCAAAATTGTTTTCTTTGAAACCTAGAAGGAAAGTGCATTCCTTATATTTAAATTATCTCTTCACAAGGGAAATAGTTAGGGTTTTAAAAGTGAATGCCCTAGTCATCCCCCCTTACTCCATCAAAGCCATTCTCATTGACTTTTGCCCTAGAAGACTCCATTTAGCCAATTTAGGATAAGGCACTTATCATAAAGTGTGTTGATCATCCATTCAATTAATCAAATTACTTCTTCATCTTTTTCCTAGATACCTAGTGATTGCAGCGAGGGTTTTGTGGAAAATTGTCTAAAAGTGACTTTATGTTCGATGTTTATGGTTCATAAAGTAGGAATTGCATCAATAAAATATAAATGCAAAATCTAGCATTGTGGTAAAACCCTCCTCTTTAAGGTCGATGGCATCGATTAGTTTGTTGTTTATCATTGTTTCCAGTGATAAAACTACACTAAAAACCCCTAATCCTTTGTGTCTATTTGAAGGCCTTGCGTCCTTTCTTGATAATTCATCAAAAGGCCTTTTCACTTAACTGTTTTATGCAGTGTTGTGAAAAGCGCATTCTAGACGCGCTTTTCGGAAAAAAGCGCGCGTTTTTCCCTAAGGCGCTTTAAACGCGCTTTTTAAGGGTAAAACGCGCCAAAAAAAAAATTGCCGCTTTTTTCGAAAAAAGCGCGATTTTTCAGTAAAAAGCGGCAGGGGCGCGGGCAGCGGGGTTTATATGAAAAAAATTAGATTTTAGTTTTGCCATTTGGACAGCAGCGCGCGCGAGGAGAGAAGAGGAGCTAGGGAGAAGAGCTGGAGGTCATTCTTGCCGATTCGAAGGGTCTACACTCACTATTTCGAGAGGAGATCGCCATTTTCACCGTAGAAACGGTATGTAGGTTTTTTTTTTTTTTAGTTTTCATTGTTTCAAAACATTGTTTTTCTATGTTTTTAATTTTTTTTTGTTGAAAAACTTCATATGGGCACCATTT
>APFE031432237.1:2411-43011 GCA_000404065.3 Pinus taeda | reverse complement strand
ATTTTATTAATAAAACAAATAAATATATTTTATTGTACTACTTAATAAATAAAGTATTAATTAATACTTTTAAAAACTAATTCATTTTCTTACATAGACATTTATATAATTAAATTAGTATGTATACTAGTGCAATGCCTGTGATGCATGTGTATGTAGCTATCATATACATGTATCGTAAGCATGCTAATAATCAGTAACTCAAGTTGGGTCACTACATACACCCCTCCTTCAAAAATACTTCGTCCCGAAGTTGAGTTTATATAGTATATTAGTAATTATTTTAACGATTAATATAATTTGTGTAAAAATTATGTCCCTTGATAAATTTTTTTTTTTTTTTTTGAAACATTTATAAGTTTACAACTTTAATGGTCATACCTTGTACCAACTAGGTTCCCAAGCTATTCTAAAGTCACCCTATCCTTCCTAATCTCTTCCGCTCCCATCCTATCCGTCCTCTACTAGAGTATGCCATGGTGTCAGTTATACTGACCTAACCATTCAGTGGATGGTTAGGAATGCCTCCCCACCTAACCAATGGGTTGAGATGACTTGACATGGTGTGATCCTTGCATAGCAAGTGGTATTGCGCTCGATTATAAAGGATGTAGGTATTCTACCACTTGACTCTTCAAGGTCAACTTGGGAAGATCAGCGAACATTGGGATGGTTGTGATCTCTACCCTATATGGCAAGTTTGGTCTCCCCTATTGACTAGACAATAAGATGGATGTGATCCTTGTTGGTAGATTGATCTTGCCCAATTGTCATTGGACGATAGAATGGATGCAATATCTACCCTATATGGCAAGTATGGTCTCGCTTGTTGACTAAACAACAGGATGGGTGTGATCCTTGCTAGTAGATGGATCTCGCCTATTGTCATTTGGATAGAGGGTTGTAGTTTGAGCTCCCTTATGATGTCAAATTCTTCTTCTTTTAGATTTGAGAGTGTTCAGCAGATGAGCAGAGACGACATTTGACTTGATGATGACAAGACATGGGACATTTTGCAATCGAAATTTCTCCCTAGCTGAGAGGGAGCGTTAATTTGGCAGCTCGGGGATAAATTCCCTTCATTGATCAAAATTCCTCATTCAGAGAGACCCAAAATTGCCCTTGGAAACACTCAATTTGGTTAAGTTAAAATGTATTTTTGATGAGAAAACCCACAATGGCACAAATGTCCAAGTCAGCGTAAAAGCAAAATTGGCACCCCTCCAACGCATATAAATACATGTTAAGGCACACCTAATTTGGCATGATCATCAACACATCATTCTTCTCTCTCCTCTTCTCATTGGTTCGTACAGCTCTGAAGATTGCAGGTTGACTTCACACATGCGAGGGTCTTTGAGGTAGCTCTGAAATTTCTACATTGACTTTATGTTTGAGAGACTTTGACCAACTTTGACCTTGATGTTTTGGGCATGTTTTGACTTCGATCTTTTGGGAGAAATTATGTTTTGCTAGGCCGCATTGTTTGGCACAAGAATTGAGTCATTTTGGCATTTTGACTTGCGTTGACCACAAGCTTAACTACAGATATTGACCACAAGGACTATCTTTCTGTTGACTAGGTTTGACCGCTTGGATTGGGACTATTTTGACCTCTATTTGACCAACATTAAAGGTCGAATTGGTTGACTATTGACCGAGCTCTTGGATTATTATTTTGACCATTGACTTGGACTAGTTAGGGCAAATTTGATTGTTGTTGATTTAGACAATATTGCAGACTTTGACAGTTGACCAGAATTGACTTTTGAGGCTTATCATTGGTTGGATATTGGTTTGTCTATTTGGATAGTCAAAGGTTGACTTTGACTCACTATTGGATTGGATTATTGTACTCACTGTTGAACATTTTATGACAATCTAATAAGAAGAAATTGAAAGGGTTGTCCCCCTTGTGGGGTTTTTCCTAGTCTTTAACCAAATTTGGTGTCTCTTGTCATTGCTTCTAATTGTCTCTTTTTGTTCATTGTATTTACTATTTTATCTACAATTGCTATTGATTACTGAAAGATTGATTTGATTGCTAATCATAGTTAAGAATTGAGCTAAAGTGGTTGTAACAGCATAGAACAGTGTAAAATTAACAGTTTTCACCTCCAATCTGATGCATCTTCCATCCCATAAATGAAACCAAGGGCATAACAACTCTAATAGACGTGCACATGGTGACTGGAGCAAATGTCTCTTCGTAGTCCACTCCCTCTCTTAGGAGAACCCTCTCACCACAAACTTCACTTTGAACTTATCAACGTTGTCATCTGCAACATGCTTGATCTTGTAGAGCCACCTAGAACTCACAAATAGCTTCCCTTCCAATCTTGGGATTGTGTACCAAACATCATTCTTTATGATAGAGGTGTACTCCACTCAAAAATCCTACCATACCTATTAATTTGTTGCCCCTAAAAACTAGAAGGTTCAAAATCTAGAATGTTGATCATCAATGCCATATAGTTTGGATACTTCTTCAAAGGTTTGCTCTCTCTGAATGTGCCCCTAGGAGTCTCAACATGCTCCTAAGTGTTGAAAATAGCAACAAAAAATGATAAAAATAGAATCCAGAATATTCCAATTTTAATTTGTCCTTGAATTAAAATTGAGAATTAAAATTCGAATTTAGTCTCACTAGCTGCTTGAAAAATAATTAATTAATCCATCTTGAGTTAATTAGTTGGAGAAATTCAAGTTAGAAGTCTTTCTGAAATCATGCAACAATTATCCCTTAAGTTAAGGAGATTATCCCTTAATTAAGAAGATAAGATTGAGTTATATTTGAGTTGTAATTAGTTAGCTCAGTTAATTGAGTTAAGTCCAGTTAAATTAGTCCCAAACAGGTTGAGGAACTAATTGTGAGTTCAGTCAGTTAATGCATGCATGCATGCAACTAGTGTACTCCAGATAACTAAAGATTGTCTCATCGATAACTCATGCATGTCTATTATGAGAAAGACCCAGTTGAGATTAAAGACAAGGACATTGTACTATCTCCTTCAAGATTACGCAGTTATTTCAGAGGTCAGAGCAGTGTGTGAGGATTATTACACACAGGTGGCAGCTTGAGGACCCAGGGGAAACTGCGCAAGGAAATAGGAGACTTGGAGGACTGAAGGAAGGCATATGTGTTGTCTATTCTGTCTATGAGCAGCAGTGAGGGATTGTACTGAGCGCTGAATAGCTTGTGAGCTAAAGCTTTGTGTAATCCTGAGATATTTCCACTTGTATGATAATACAGATATCAGGGTTTTTAGCTGAGGCTTTCCCCAGAGTATTCTTCTGCGTTCATGTGTGATTGGTTTCTTCTTCTCTGTTATATGTGTTCTATTTGATCTTGCTCAAAATCGATTAAGTTTCCGCAAGTTTGATTCTAGAAATAGATTAGGTATATTGCTTTAGTTACATTGCATTATCAATTTAATCTACGATGAAATTTCTACATGGTATTAGAGTTGAGTTTATCGAAGCTGTGAACAGTATACAAAGAAGAGAATTCGAAGTAAAAAAAAAAAAAACAAACAAACAAACAAGAAAAAATAAATAAATAATTGGGCCGCGAGTTTCCAGAGCAGATCTAAAAAAATTTGTGCAAAATTTTCAAAAACAAATAGCAGATCTCGATTCCTTGCGAAAAATAAGCAAATTCAAAAAAAATCGATTGAATCGGAGTTCGGATGAGGGAGATATCGTTGATTTAAAATCAACTCTTTTTTCCAGAAAATTTCGTGATGGCGGCAAAGACGAAACAGATTGGTGTGCTAGTCAAGAACCTGTATGCTTTTGAGGTTCAAGATGCATGCACAACCTTGAAGAGCAAGGAAAATGTTAGAGACTTGGTGGTTGAGCGGGAGAGTAACTTACCTCTCAACATGCAACGCCAGAGGAAGTCTCAGACAATTGTGGAGGAGCCATAATTGGAGATGCTGAGAGGAGACTGAGTGGAGGCATCCACTCATGCAGAGACCTCCAGTAGGGGGAAATTTCGAGCCAAGTGGGCAGAAGGATCACATCTTGCCATACCTCCAAGTGTGAGGTGGGGCGATGTGAAGTGATAGTCCCAAGAAGGCTGAAATTGGGTAGGGTCCATTGAGAGTTTTATCTCATGGATCGTAGCTTGCTACGAGAGCCCAAAGTACATAGTAGCGGGACGATTCAATGGGATGATCAGTCAGAGATCAAAGTGACAAGGTAGAGTAGTCAGTACTTGAAGGTGCCAGAGAAGGATTGACAATAGGCAGAAAGGCTATGTCACAAGCGAAGTTTTTCAGTTGACAGAGGCCATAGCAGTCAAACTTTGATATAGATGCATCTACTGATTCAGGTTGGTTTTTTTTTTGTTTCTGTAGATTGTGGAGCAACAACACCTTGAGAACAATGTTGCAGAGACATTCAAAGGTTCAACGGTATCGAATTGAATCTTATTCTTGAGACGTTGTTCGTAATAGTACAGGAATGAAAAAATTGAATCTAGAATATTCAATTTTAATTTGTTCTTTAATTAGATTAATTAAAATTGAATTATCTCACCAGCTGTGTTGAATATCCTTATATTAATTCATCTTGAATGTAATAGTTGGAGAATTCAAGTTAGAAGTCTTTCTAAAGTCATGCAACAATTATCCCTTAAATTAAGGAGATTATCCCTTAATTAAGGAGATAAGATTGAGTTATATTTGAGTTGTCATTAGTTAGCTCAGTGAACTGAGTTAAATCCAGTTAAATTAGTTCCAAACAGGTTGAGAAACTAATTGTGAGTTCAGTCAGTTAATGCATGCATGCATCCAACTAGTGTACTCCAGATAACTAAAGATTGTCTCATCAATAACTCGTGCATGTCTATCATGAAAAAGACCCAGTTGAGATTAAAGACAGGGACATTGTACTATCTCCTTCAGGATTGCACAGTTATTTCAGAGGTCGGAGCAATGTGTGAGGATTATTACACACAGGTGGCAGCTTGAGGACCCAGGAGAAACTACGCAAGGAAATAGGAGGCTTGGAGGACTGAAGGAAGGCATATGCGTTGTCTATTCCGTCTATGAGCAGCAGTGAGGGATTGTACTAAGAGTTGGATAACTTGTGAGCTAACGTTTTGTGTAATCCTGAGATATTTCCACTTATATGATAATACAAATATCAGGGTTTTTAGCTAAGGCTTTCCCGAGAGTATTCTTTTGTGTTCATGTGTGATTGATTTCTTCTTCATCTATTATATGTGTTCTATTTGATATTGCTCAAAATCGATTAAGCTTCCACAAGTTTGATTGTAGAAGTAGATTAAGTATATTGCTTTAGTTACATTGCATTATCAGTTTAATCTATGGTGAAATTTCTACACTAAGCATCCCTCAATATCTAATTAAACCATCAAGGTCTCCTAACAGAAATAAAAGGGGTTCTTATCTCCCATCTTCACCTAAAGGTTGTTGTACTACCTTAGAAATCATTGATGAACCCAACTCAAAATTTGAAGCTTCCTACTCCTGAAATAGGCTCATGGGACTTCCTAGTTGCAAAGTCTTCTTCAAACTTTACATCTCAAATCACTATTGTCTTCCTCTGCTCTAGAGTATAGACCCCATAAGCCTTTGATGTCTTATTGTAACCGAAAAATAAACCCTTCATGTTGGAGGGCTCCAACTTGGTCCTCTTCTTAACTAGTAAATGGATACAAACTAGACAAACCAAAGATGCACAAATGACTCACATTTGGCTTCACACTAATGAATACCACCTCTAGTGTCTTGTCCTTCAAGATCCTGTGAGGACACCCATTCTAGATGTAAACTCATGTGTTGCGTGCCTCTACCCAAAGAAACGTTGGCAAGTCACGGTCATGTGTCATGGCCTTAGCAACCCCTGTGATGGAATAATCCTTCCACTCTACAACCCCATTATATTGTGCATTATATGAATTGTCAACTCCCTCTTGATTTTTGCCTCCTTGCAAAAACACTCAAACCCCTTCTCTCCCCCATTGTTCAATCTCAAGACTTTGACCTTCTTCCCTATCTAGTTTTCAATTAGAGCTTTGAACTACAAGAACCCACTAATGACCTCATCACCAATTTTTAAGAAGTAGATACAAGTCCCACAAGAGAAATCATTAGCAAAAACATAATGCATGCTTCATGTTATTGACATTGTTGATGTTTGCTGCTTGTGCAAATACTTATACACAAGCCTAAATGTCCTTATACACTTACTCTAGTGTGAGCAAGTTGCATTTGTAACTTAGCCTAGGTTTTAACCTAGGAAAAGCACATAATTGTTATGTTGGCTAATTGAGCTACAGAAACGTTAGGAAAAGTAAAGTATTTACTTTAGTAATTGTGTTTTAGACTCAACCCTTGATCGCAAGTGAGACAAGGTCTAATCTTAATCACTTTGGAGATTAAGGTTAAGGATTTAGCTCAATGTGAAGTTATAAAAGCAAGGCTAAGGAGAGGAGGAAAACACACCATACAACCGGGAGAGACATTGAGAGACGCATCTCAATGGTGAGTGGAGAAAGACTTCCATTCTAGTGTGTTGCGACCGAGGAAAGGGGCATCAAGGAGATCTAGATCAGACAAGGAAGGCTTGATCAGCTACATTAGATCTAGTTGTTGTACATGTAATTTCCTCTGTTGGGCCATTATCCCAAGACAAGAGCCCAAGTAAGTTTTGAAAAAATTAATGAATAACCAATTTGATTGGGCAGAATCTGTTGTCATTTTTGTGAGATTGGTTATGCTTTTGTTTCCGCTAAATAAAGTTAAGAACCTAGTTGGGCATTCATTCAGTAGATCTATAATCTCTAGGCCCATGCACCGTCGGGTGCTAGGTTCTTAAGGAAATTTAATATGGTATCAAAGTGATAAACTCTGAGAACTGATCTCAAGGTGCCAAGTTCATACAGGGTAGTCAAAGCCAGGTTTGGCCACGATCGTACAACTACAAACAAACAAAAAAGCCGAAAGAATCTCGACCATATGCAATCCATATAGAGGTACGGACAACAATTTTTTAACACAGTAGGGTTGTGTATGAAGGCACGCATACATGCAGAAGAAATTGTATGGCAAGGAGAGTGCAGGTCAACACAAGGTCGCATCTCATTGTATGACAAACACAGGGGGATGTGAACATGGACATAAGGCAAGTAGCAAGGGTTAGTTGCTCCCAGAGCCGACAAACCATGGGTTTGGTAAACGCAAGCAGAGGTAGAGCAGTAGGGACTTGGGAGGCAAGTTCCAGGCAGCGGTGCATTGTTGAGATTCAGGATAGGTTCAAACTGCAAGAGAACTATAGAAGGCAGTTCATTGTAGGGACGTGAGCAGGTAACAACTAACGAGATTAGTAAAGGTCAACCCTCATATGGGCAGAGAGAGAGTATACCACTCAAGGGTGCGAAAGCATATTTGGGTGCCTTAAGGACCAAGCAGAAAATTCTTTGGCGAGATTTGCTAAGATCACTGCAGTAGATCTTTAGTTGAAGACAAGTTGGACTAAGTTTCAACCTTCCTACTTTGGAAGGCTAGGGTCACCTTAGTTCTCAAGGAAAGTAATTTGTAGGAAATTATTGAGACCGAGATCTCGGAGCATTCAAATCTTCAATGGACATCCTAGCAAAGGACGGGATAAAGGCACAGAGGGTACTCTTGGATGCCATGAAGGATCATTTGATCCCTCACTTAACAGAGAACTTAGAAGCGAATAGCCAAGGAGATTAAAATTACTTTTAAAATCTCAGATCTATTATATAAACTCCCAGATCTGAAAATTAGTTTGAAATCTCCTAACTATTGGTCCTTCTTCCAATAGTTGATTTACCACTACAAATCCTTGAAAATCTCAATAGGAGAAGTTAGCTTTAATACCATGTGAAACTTTCAAACCCTAGGTGACTAATGTCCTTGTGATCTCAATCAAACAAGTAGATCATTGGATTTAATCAATGCTGAAATTAAATGTCAATAGCATCAATCACAAAAAACTAGAAATTAAATAGCAAAAGCATTACAAATTAAGCTCACACATACACAGGTAATTACTCCTTCAAACAGTTACTCATTCCTTTGAAATACTTACAAAAAAACCTCCAAAGCTAACCACAAAATAGCATTGTATGGTTACCAAAATCACCCTGAACTTGAGCTTCTACAGGCTGCTTGAAATGTGTACCTGCCGAAAAAATAGAAACTATTGAGAAATCTAGGGGCAGCAGTAGTAGGTGATTTCTCTTACTTGGTGATAATTGGTTGTGAAGACTTTTTACTTTTCTTGATTATATTGTTCTTTAGCTTGATTATTAGTGTGTTCTCTTCATCAAACAACTATCAAAACATAATAAACAATGAGACAAAGGACACAAGATATAGGATATCAACCAAGGCCAAAACCTCTCCAGACTTTAGAGGAATACCTGTTGAAAATGCAGCAAGAAAATCTAGTTTTGACTTTGCCATGGTTAAACTAAATTAAAATTCGAATTTCAATTTCAGCGGAATACTTGGAGGTAGTTAACTGAGGTGACATGGATCTTATCACTCAATTAACTCAGTAAATTCGAGTTGGAGACACTTGAGTTCAATTCGAGATGATTGATTGCTAATTTGTAGTAATCTATTTTAATTAATTTGAGTTATTGTTAGTGTAACTAGTTCTCACTATCTGAAAAACTAGTGGAGGTGTAGTTAACTTTTTCCACACTGAGTGATCATCCACTTAACTGATCAATCATCCCAAAATTTGTTGCATGCAGAGAATTCGAGTTACCAAGTTGAGATTGGAGTTCAAGGGAAGTGTACTATCAGTTGTAAACTATTCCAAGTTGTACAAGTCATGCATGTAGTCAGAGAAGGACCTAGAGGAATTGTGCAATCCAAATTGAGGAATTTCCTAAATAATAGGGGCTAATTCCTTGAGGAACAACGCAAGGAAATAGGAGCTTGGAAGCTCGAAATTTTGGCTAAGTATTCGCTAAGGTCAGTCAGTGAGGTAGAGGATAGAAGATACAGGTGCAAGTTGAGCTCAAGCTTGAGCAAAGCATCTTGTATTCATCCAAATTCTTTGATTAATGCAATACAGATAGATAGGGGTTTTGAGCAGTTGCTTTCCCCTAGATAAATCTCTATGTATGTGTGTTGAATCTTGATCCATGTTAATGATTTGTGTTCTCAATCGTCAATTTACTTCCGCATATCAGTTGAGTAGCTGCTAATCTTGTGATTTAGAAAATTTCATGAGCAGTTTAGAATCTACACATTAATTTCTACATGGTCTCAATGAAAGATTCACAGTAGAAAAGAGATTTCGAAGTTGTCATTGCAGGAGGTTCGAATTTGAAGATCAGTGTTACAGGTTTTCTCCAGGACTAAGAAGATGGCTTTCAATGGACTCAGGCTCGAGTATGCTTTGGAAGGAACCACAAATTTTGTGGCATGGAAGATCCGCATGGAGGCAATATTAGATGATAATGGGCTGCTAGAATACATCAAGACAAATGTAGCAAAACCCCCAACATTTGATGCGTAGGATCTTGCTCAGTGGAAGAAGGATGTGACTAAAGCGAGGAGGATCATATTGGAGGGAGTTCAGGATCATATTGTCTCAAATCTCCATGGGAAAGAGACTTCGTTCGCGATGTGGACAACACTGACACAGTGGTTTCAGAACAATAGTGACCACAGGAAGTTGGCACTCAAGGACAAGCTTCGAAGTATTAAGATGCAAAAGAATGAAACAATTCCGCAAGTTTACCTGAGCAAGTTTACACAATGTCGTTATGAACTTGGCGGGGTCGGTATCACTGTCTCTGAAGAAGAGCTAGTAGCTCTAGCCCTCTTGGACCTTCCCAAGCACTGGCATAGTTATCAAGATTCGATAAATGGAAGAGAGAAACTACCAAGCTGGGATTGGTTATGGTTTGATCTAGTGTAGGAAGAAATAAGGCGGAGCAACAGAGAAGGGACTTCATCCAAGGGCGAGGATGAAAAGAACTATGCCTTGGCTCGAAAGGAAAAGAAAGGGAAAGGGAAGAAATCCCAATCCAAAGCAGAATCTGGTCAAGGGGGCAAGAAGAAAGACGTGTCCAAAATCAAGTGCTTTTAGTGTCATGAACTAGGACACTATGCCACAAAATGTCCACACAAGAAGGTAACCAAGAAGACCGACGGAGGAGCAACGAGTGAAGCCTTTGTTGATTTCTGGTAGCATCGGATGTGCTCTAAGTCTCAAATTTTGCAAGGAGGCTTAAGCACATGTATTCCAAAGAACCCAGAAAGTGTTTTCGAAAATTCCACACAGAAACAGTTTTATTAAAATAATTAATTATTTTAAAGGGACGCTAAGTCTAAACTTAGGAAAATAAAATAATTAAAGGGTATTAATATAAATTGTGGATGTAACTTCTAGCCATTGATTAGCTTATAATCTGGGTTGTTGAATGTCAACAAGGAGATTATGTAAAGAGGCTTGAGGGTCACTTGGAAAAACACCCAGAGACTTCATAAGTTCGATTTTCTAAAGCAGAGCAAAGGAGCTGCCGAGAGAATTTCGATAATGAGTTTTTGCAGTGAGGGGCGGGGATAGTTGAATTGGAGTATCTTCTCCAGAGCCCAAGATACACAACAGAAAGGCAGAGAGACACTAGGAGGAGGCAGCGCAGACCCAGGAGGGGTTGACGTTGGGCCAGAAGGGCCCACACAGTGCTTGATGCATAGCCAGAAGGGCTCACGCAGAAGCAACGCAGTCTTCTAGCAGAAGTCTAAGGTTTGTCAGGGAATTGACGTTTATGTCGGGAGGGTTGATGTCAAAGCTCAAGGAAGCAAGTAGACACAGCCAGAGTTGATGCAGAGCCTTTGAAGTTGACGTCGGGCCTACGCAGGCCAGCACAGAGATAGCCAGGGGCAGTTGGTTCAGCTGCCGGATTAGTCGGGACTTGCCAGGTAGAGTGAGGTAATCTCACTAAGTTTTTCTGCCAGTTTATTTCTCTGTAACTGGATTGCCAAAAGGGCATCCAGAGTTGTATTCAGAAACCACTGCTTAATAATATAAAACCCTCAGAGTTGTTGCATCGGTTTTCCCGCATTGGGTTTTTCAAGGGACCTTTGTCCAAAAAATACTGTGCCACTTGTGTCTATTTTTCTCTAGTGAACGGGATAAGAGACCAAGACAGATTGGACGGAGCCTCAAACTTTGTACTGTGGAAGGCCATAATCTTGTTCGTTCTAGACAGGAATCATGTCAAGCACTTCGCTTTGAGGACGATAACGATCCCAGTTGACCCAGCTGAGAATGACAAGTATGAGGAGGCAATGGCGAGGGCCATAAGCATCATCCTTGAAGGGGTCAAGGACCATGTAGTACCACATATTGCCGAAAAGGACACAGCAAATGAGATGTGGGAGGCCCTAAAGAAATTGTACCAACATCCTTCTGTGCAGAGAAGGATGCTACTTGAAAATCAGGTGTAGTCATACCAGATGCAGAAAGGGGAACAGATCAACACCTTCCTCGGTCGATTGAAGGAGATCCGGGATCAGTAGACTTCCATAGGCACCACGCCGATCAAGAATTGATGGTGAGAACAGCCCTGAACGCGGTCTTTGAAAACTAGGAGGTGTCTGTCCAAAGCATACTGGGTAGGACAACCCTTCCAGAATGGGAGGAAATGTGGGCGGCTCTTCGTCAAGAAGAGATCAGAAGGGTGACCAAGGCGGGAAGTAGCGGCAAGGGGGTCAGAATCAAGGAGGAAGAGGAGGATGCTACCCTAGCATCTGAGGGAAAGTAGGAGAAACGGAGGAAGGACCTCTCCAAGGTCAAATGCTTCCACTGTGGGGAACTAGGTCACTATGCGAGCCAGTGTCCGAGGAAGAAGAGCAAGGGAGAGGCTTCTGAGACCAAGGCTGTGCTAGCAAGGGCAGAGAAGGAAGTGGAGACAGATGATGATTGTGCCATAAGTGCTCACACGCCACTTGAGAGGAAGTGGGGAGAAATCGTGCTGTAGTCAGATGGACTACAGGCGATGAGGGGCAGGATCCTTGAGGTACCCAGCATCTTGGATTATACCTTGCTATGGGAGCCCCGAAGAGGAGTAGCAATACTAGCGGATGTCAGTAGAGATGGATGCAGATGGAGCAATAGAGGGAGCTACAGTGCAGGATTCCCAGGACAGCGTGAGGCAGCAGTGCGAGATGCATGGAGTTGTTGCAGTAGCGCCGAGGTCAGAGAAGGGGCACTTGTTAGCGACAGAGGGAGTTTCAACATCGAGGGTGTCTCTAGCCTGACAGAGATGTTAGAGTTGGGAGATCAGTGACTTACTTCTCAGTAACTGAGTTGCAGTGCAGCAGTTAGCAGTGGCAGTGCTATGGGCAGCATGATGAGAGGGTTGTCATACGGATGTAGCAATGGCGGTGGCAGGGCCATGGGTAGCAGTGCATGATGCAGCAATGATGTTGGGCAGCAAGCCTAGCATCAGCACAGGGACCGATGCCAGATGGTCAAAGTGATACTCAGTGAGGAGTATTACTAGAGCACAGTCCTCGCTAAGAGGGAGTGTTGATTTGGGGTAGCATCAGATGTGCTCTAGCCACAAAAATTGGTGGAGAGGCTAAAGCACATGAGATCTCCAATACCTAGAAATGGTTTGGGCAGATCTAAACAGTTTGGGAGATATTAAAATAATTAATATTTTTAATGGAGTCCCTAAGTCTAAACATAGGGAAAATAAAATATTAATGTGAATTAATATAAAACTGTGTTAGAAGGGTCCAAAAGTCATGGATCAAGTCAGAGTTAATCTTAGCCGTTGATTAGCAACTTAATCTCGGCCGTTGAATTGTCAACGAGAAAAGTATAAGAGGAGGCTTGAGGGTCACTTTGAGAATACACCGAGTTGATCAAGATTTTGATTTTCTGGGGTAGGGTTTGTTGAGGAAGTCCAAAGAGTGATCAGAGCTGCAGCTAAGGGGTGATGAATACAGAAGCAGAGAGGCAGAGATAGTACTAGGAGGATCAGCGCAAAAGTCAGGAGAGAGGTACGCAGAGCCAGCCAAAGGTTCACGCAAAGCCAGCCAAGGCTCACGCAAAGCCAGCGAGGAGTTGCGCAATGCCTTAGAGAGCCAGTGTGGGTGACGCAAAGGCTCTAAGGGTTGACGCAGTGCCTCCAAAGGCTGACGCAAGGCGAGCTAGGGTGACGTTGGGCGGACGCTGGGCCAGAAAGGGCTGACGCAGTCCCTTGAGGCTGACGCTGGGGTTTTCGTGGGGCAGATTGGAGATGGGAGTTGTCGAAGTGTTTATCCGAGGTTTCAGTCGGAAACTCTATCTCCCACTGAGAGGTACTACTGTCGAGATTATTCTTTTTTGGATGAGTCGGTTTTGGCACCCCGATTGTATTCTGAAACTGCTTAATAACAGAAACCCTCAAATAGTTGCACTGGTTTTCCCACATTGGGTTTTTCGGGGACATTAGTCCAAAAACAATGGTGTCACTTGTGTGCTTGTTTTGTTTCCTTCAGTTGATGATCTGTAATGTGTTGAGCATGTACTTCTATTTATTTTAAGTATTTACATGGTAAATAACTTGTTAATTAATTAGAACAAGTAGGCAAAAATAAATCAGAAAGTAAATGAAGGGTTTCTAACGGGTTAGACTTAGAAATTCCAACAATTTTGGGCAAATTAATTAATGAAGTGAAGGTTGCAGTTGTCTTAGCTTTGATATTCTCTGTAGGAAGCAGTAGATAATTTGTTTCAGTAATTAACAGATAGGAGAAGTTTAATCAGTGGTTGCAGTTGTAGATTTGGGTGACGATTCTCGAATTTTCACATGGTATCAGAGCGAGTGAGGTGAGACAAGAAGAACAATGTCAGAGAACCCAGCACTGAGCAAAAGAGGGAGATTGAAAAAGTTGCAGGAGGCAGCAGTTCAAAACCTCAGAGGGTTTGCGCAGTCCTAGTTGGAGGGCTGATCATCGAGGCAGTCTCTCTCTGAGTGAGTCGACAGAGCGGAAGGACGCCCAATTTGAAAGTTGTCGAGGCAGAGGAAGCAGCGCTAAAGCCTCAGCATGAGGAGAAGCTAGTGGGACGCAATCTTTTCTGCAAGCCATTTTTGTTGGGCAGAAAGACGTCAAAATAGAAGGGAGAATCATGATCCAAAGGCTGCGCCCACGAAGATCGAGGAAGAGGAGTTTGCCATGACAATCGAGATACCTCCAAGAGGGAGGTGGGCTGATTTGGAGCTATAGTTCGAAAGAGCCACAGATGGGCAGGATCCTTGAAAAGCCCACCTCTTGGATCAATTCCTTGCTACGGGAGTGCAGATCAGAAGTAGCATGATGGACTAGTATCGGATGCTGCCAAGAAGAGTCAGAGAGACAATTGCAGTGACCAAGAGCGCCAGAGACTGAGCAACACAGAGCAAAGTTGGGAGCAGTGCAAATGGCATAAAATAGAGGTCAGCAGCAGCGCAGTAGATTTAGAGGGTCAGTGTAGAGACTAGCAGCAGTTAGATTCCAGCATTCACATGATATCATACTGAACATAGTTAGTTCAGTAATTTGGGATGTTTTTCCGTTGCTAATGGAGTGGCAGCAACAGTTTGCAATGCAATGGCAGTTGGCAATGATAGTTCTAGCAGCAGCAAGGATGCAGAATTTCAGAGGGAGTTGCAGAACGGATGTAGTGTTGACAGTGGCAAGGTCAACAGCAGTATAGATGCAGCATTTGCACAGTGGTTGGTGGATAGCGTGTCAAACATCAGCAGCACAGAGGGAGATGTTACAGAATAGAGTGATGCTTCAGCAGGTTGCATTATTAGAGCACATTCCTCGCTAAGAGGGTGTGTTGATTTCTGGTAGCATCGAATGTGCTCTAAGTCTCAAATTTTGCAGAGAGGCTTGGGCACATGTATTCCAAAGAACCTAGAAAGTGTTTTGGGAAATTCCACCCAAAAATAGTTTTATTAAAATAATTAACTTTTTTAAAGGGACACTAAGTCGAAACTTAGGAAAATAAAATAATTAAAGGGTATTAATATAAATTGTGGGTGTAACTTCTAGAAGAAGACGAGGATCAAGCAGAAATGATCTTAGCCATTAATTAGCTTCTAATCTGGGTCGTTGAATGTCAACGAGGAGATTATTTAAGGATGCTTGAGGGTCACTTGGAAAAACACACAAAGAGTTCAAAAGTTTGATTTTCTGAAGCAGAGGAAAGGAGCTGTCGGGAGAATTTCGATAGTAAGCTTTTGCAGTGAGGGGCAAGGATAGTTGGGTTGGAGTATCTTCTCCAGAGCCCAAGATATGCAGCAGAGAGGCAAAGAGACACCAGGAGGAGGCAACGCAGACCCAAGAGGGGTTGACATTGGGCCAGAAGGGTCCACACAGTGCTTGACGCAGAGCCAGAAGGGCTCACGTAGAAGCAGCGCAGTCTTCCAGCAGAAGTTGGAGATTTGTCGGAGAATTGACATATGAGTCGGGAGGGTTGACGTCAGAGCTCCAGGAGGCAAGTAGACCCAGTGCAGAGCTGATGCAGTGCCTACGCAGGCAAGTGCAAAGATAGCTGGGGACAGTTGGTTCAGCTACCGGATCAGCCGGGACTTGCCGAATAGAGTTAGGTAATCTCACTAAGTTTTAATGCCAGTTTATTTCTCTGTAACTGGATTGCTAGAAGGGCATCCAGAGTTGTATTCAAAAACTACTGCTTAATAATATAAAACCCTCAGAGTTGTTGCACCGATTTTCCCTCATTAGGTTTTTCCGCGGACATTTTTCCAAAAAATATTGTCACCTATGGATTTTTCTCTATTGTTTTGTTCTTGTTTTGGGCAAATTAATTAATTGAGGCTGAAGTTGTACTAGCTTCGATATTTGTTGTAGGAAGCAGTAGATAATTTGTATTAGTAATTAACAAATAGGAGAAGTTTAATCAGTTGCTGTAGTAGTAGATTCGGGTGACAATTCTCGAATTTTCACAACGTTAGCTTCATAGTTCGAACTTAATTTTACCCTCATTGCATGGGAATCACAATGATGGGTAGTGTGTGGTATCTCGACAGCGGTGCCTCATTCCACATGACATGCAACAAATAATTTTCAGTGACTTGGAGAAGAAGGATCTCCAAATGCACATCGAGATGGGAGATGATTGAAGGTATAGTGCGACCGGCAGTGGTACAGTTATTTTTCAGAGGGAGTATGGCTCCCCTCTCAGTCTCAAGGATGTGATGTATGTACCGAGTCTGAAGAAGAATCTAGTTTTCATCGTCATGTTGGAAGATCGTGGCTACGATGTAATATTCAGCAAAAGGAAGGCTTTCTTGAGACACATCTCCACAGGGCAAGTGAAGTAGATCAGGGTTCGAGTGAAGAATCTCTACAAATTAAATGTGGAAGACTGTGCGTCATTGAGCACAAAAGCAGAGAAGGTGCAGAGCCGAGATGTCAGTGAGTTATGGCATAGAAGGCTTGGCCATTTGCATCATGGCGCTTTGAAGATCATGCAACATATTTCTACAGGCCTCCCCAATGGAGCACTAGAGCAGTGGGATACATGGAAAGGGTGTACAATGGGGAAGTACACAATCAACCTTCAATGATCGGGATAGCAGGGCGCATGCAATCCTTGAAAAGATCCACTCTAATGTATGTGAACTTTTCTCGATAGCCTCCACTGCCAAGCACAAGTTTTATGTTATATTTGTAGATGACTTCTCACGAAAGTCTTGGATCTACTTAATGTAGAAGAAAGACCAGACATTCTCCAAATTTGTTGAGTTTAAAGCACATGTTGAGAAAGAGACTGGTAGGAAAATGAAGGCTCTCAGGAGCGATAATGGTGATGAGTACGTGTCGAATGAGTTTAAAAATTTCAATGCAAAGGAAGGCATTCGACGGGAGTTAACAGCACCTCATAACCCACAATAGAATGGGGTGGTTAAGGGGAAGAACAAAAGTATTGTGGGAGCAGCACAAGCGATGTTGCATGACCAAAGCCTACCCTCTACACTTGTGAGTTGAAGCAAGCAACACAGCGATCTATTTGCAGAACAAGTTTCCTCACAGGATTCTTGGCATGAGTACACCAGAGGAAGCTTTTTCAGGGAAGAAACTATATGTCACAATTCAGGATCTTTGGATCATCAATTTACTACCATGTTTCCAAGGAAGCAAGTAAAAAGCTAGAGCTGACAACGAAGTTGGGCATATTTGTGGGGTACACTGATACACCTCACAACTATCGTATGTACTTGCCATCTCTCAAGATAACAGTGGTTAGAAGAGATGTGAAGTTTGATGAGGAGAAGGCAAAGGTGTTCTCTTGAAAGGGAACCTTAATTGCAGCCCGATCAGGAGCTTTTGGCTCCAACGGAAGAACCTCAGGAAGTTGTGGAGAAGCCACAAGCAAATTAGTAGAGAGTGGAGACATGCACTCAAGTAGTGACATCTAGAGAAGGAAGAAGCGAACCAGGGAAGCTGACAGATTATTACAGGATGCTAGAGAGAATGTGGGAGCTTCCTTATCACATTGCAGGCAGAGGAGGTCACCAAATCGGTACACTAGCTACATGGCTCTTGTTAGCACTTTGCAATTTCCTTTAGGCTAAGATCCAGCCCTACTAGCCTTGGAGAGGGCTCTCTCACTAGGGTTTTTCTCAGTCAACCTAATCACTCAATATTTTTTATCTTTTAGGTTGGTTATGAGGATCAGAAGAGCAGATTTGATTTACTGTTTTCAAGGCGGGTAAGAGAAGAAAGACCCACAAAACTAGTTTCAGCTAATGATTTCAAGTGAATAGGGATAGTGAAGGTGATTTAGGCAGGGGCAAGATAAGCAAATTTTCTGATAATATAACTTGATTTCATTGTAGGGAGGGTGAGTGTAGAATGATGAGGATGACAATCAAGGCATCAAGTCACAGATGAATTTGAATTGCCATTAAGAGGAAAAAGACACAAAATGTTCAGCTTATATAAAACCAAGCACAATAGTGAATTCTGCAATATTTACTCTTAAGCTAAAACATGAAAACATATGTTTAAAGCATGGAACCATAAGATAAAACTAATAGCACAGAGGACAACATACCAACAAAGTTCTGACACAAGAATCCCTATCAAACTCCTTCTACCTTCTTCTATTCACTTGAGAAATTGATACAAAATACAAAATAGCAGCCTTGCTTCTTCACATTGACCAACATAACCTTTTTCTTAGGTTTTTACATATTATATACATCAACATATTCCACTCCCACCTAGCGGGGTCGAATTTCTCAAAGGAAAACCATTCATCGTCTAGATACATTGAACAGTCACCTACTTTGCAAAAAATAAGAACTAATTACCTAATGCAATTTTGAGCATGATACATCATCAAAATTGGAATATTCATAACAAATCATTAACCATACCATCATAAGGATTAATGACACCTAACAGCATGATTAAACAACTTCTGGAACCCAAAAACTCAAATTTACAAGTCAAAATGAGGACTGTGTCAAAAAAGCAACATTTGTTGTGAATCTTCTAGTTTCGTAGCAACTTTTGCAACATTTCAAGTTCTGCATATTTCCGGCCTATCTATGAAATATCAAACTAATGGGTTATCTTGGAATGTCCCTATGAAGGTTATGAACCTATAAAACAGCGCAAAAACTGAAAACCTGGCTTCAAACCACCATCTCCCTTTTGCTACCAAATTCACAACAAACTTATGCAGCACCTCCCCTTTGACTGATATTATTTCAATATCTCCTAAACAATGAATCAGATTGAGTTGAATTTTTTTGTCAACAGGTTAATATCATCATAATGCTTCTCCACAAAAAATTTCAGCCAAATCCGACTCATGGCTTTCGAGAAAATCTAAAAATGGTTGTAGGTGACAATAGCTTGTTTCTCGAAAACCATGAAGCATTTTGGTTTGAAATTAACTGAGTTTATTCATCTCAACCCCATGCATCTACTGTAAAATTTCAGGGCAAATAGGTACAGGGTTTAAAAGATATGGTGAAAATACATTTGCGTAATGCACTTGTGCAACAAGTTGTCTTTGTGTGGCTTTAATCACATGCTTGAACTTTGGCTAAGCAAAAATGGATGATTGATGATGTTGCCACCCTTGTAAACCACTTTTAAGTTCCCACACACAAAAATAATGCAAAAAAAATGAATTTTAATTAAACCCTAACAGTTTTGCAACAACTTGTGCAACAAAACACACAACAGTCATAGCTTAGGATGGTTGGAGGGAATCTGAAGGCCTTTGATCTGTTTGACAAGATGAACTAGGGCACATACAACATAAAAAGTCTCAGAGAAATGAGAGAAACCCTTGCTCATGACTGGCTTGACGATTCCTTGAAATGTGCAGCAATTCTCTCAGTTTGCACAGCGGAACCTTGACTTGCACCGCAGTTTTAACTTGCAGACATGCAACATTCTTCTTCTCAACCTCCAAAGTGTTTCAAAGCAAAGGATATGTTTCAAATGAGAGAAATGACGGTGAAGAAGCACATTTAAAACCTTCATGCACTTCTAGCATCTTCTTTAGGGCAATGATGACTCACTTCTTGATGTGAAAAATAGATAAGTGGTGTTTTTGAAATGAAGGCAACATGACAAGACTAACCATAATTGATTCCCATAACTGACATGACTCAGCTAACTAACTCATGACGACCAAAATCTTTCATGACATGACCTTTTAATACTCTTTCATGGTGACCAATGACCCCTTATGATTACCCTTTTAATAATGATCCTTCATGACATTACATTTTGGATTTTAGCAAATAGACCCTTTTGACTTAAAAACTTTACATGACACTCAACCAAATCTAGAACTCTTATTCACAACAGGCCCCTTTAAACCATAATACTTATGAAATCAACACTGGCATTTACAAATTGACCTCAAATTAATAGAAAGACTGAAATGACTAAGATGCCTATAATATAGGACCCAAACATTGGCTTCAATGGGGATGGCATCCTCCCTATGAGGTGTCAAGAACACCGTAGACCGAGTGCCTAATCCATTGGGCTATTCCAAATATTGAGAACTTGCAAATTGATTGTTGCTCTAATTTTCAACTGAAACCAAAAGCAAACTGAAACTCAAACTAGCAACCTGTTCCAATCCTCAAACTGAACCAAATCCATTCGTCAAACTAAAACCCAAACTGTACACTGAAAATTGAAAACTCTGTTGCAAACTAAGACTGAAAAGAATCCTCAGGGTGCTATGCTTATTCATCACACCTACCTACTCAAAATTTCTGGAAACATCTATTAGATCAGGTAATAGAAAAATGTCAGTGTAACCATAAAAGCAAATGGTTATATGATTGCTTTTTGCTCATACTTTCCTCATGCAGAAAGAAAAATTTGGAGAATGGAAACTCAAACTCCATCCTAAATCCAATTCTTGTACTGATGAGCAACATAAATTCCCTTGATAATTCCAATAAGCAGGCAAAACAATCTTTAAGAATAGGAATATTCATTATGTTCATTTCTTGTTGATGAGCAAAAGGAAGAAGACAAGCTTCATGCTCTCGTTTCATTTCTTCAATTTCACTGCAATCTTCATGATCATTTTCAAATGAAAAAACATAAGTCTACTTTGAATGTTCTTGAAAAAACTTTGAATGTTCTTGAAAGGCATCTAATGAAACAATCACATCATGGACAACAAGAATGTCAAAAATTAACCCTTCACATGATTCAAGAAGCATGAAATCTTGAATTGTTTCTTTATTTTCCGAAGGGTCTAAGGCAACTTCCTCTTCATTATCCTCTTGTAACTGTGGAGTTTAGTTGTCATTGTTTAGGTCACTGCTTTCATGAATAACACCTTCATCTTCATTTAAAGTGAGCTCATTGCTTTGAGTTTCTATACATACAATTTCAGCACTCAAAATTTGATAAGTTTCTTCTTGGAATAAAGACCAAGGAAATAAAAGCGCTGATGAAAAAATTGATTGTCTATCCTGTTCTTTCTCTCGGTGACTTAACATCAACAAGACTGTTGTAAATCGTCATCAACTTCAGAGGATGAAACATGATTGTCTACATCAGGATGTCGATCTCCTTCATTTTCAGGCAAGAAAAAAGTTATATTTGCTGGAAGTTTTCTTGAATATGATGGCAACTAGTCTCTACTTCTTCCTGATAGTTAAAAGGGTTCTCATGAATAGCCTCTATAATCTCATCATCCATAAATTGATCACCTTCATAAAAACTTTCCAAATGCACAATAAAATTGTCAAAATGTGTGCAACAGTCTTTGACCAGCAACAAGGAAGGATGATGTTCTTTATATCTCTCATAAAATAATGTATGAAAATCTCTAAGAGAATATAAACAAGCATTTGGCAAGCTTTGATACGATAATTGTGCATTTCCCTCCAAGGATACCATGAACATTTTCATGTGTCAATCTTCAAGAAAATCAACCTTTAGCTTACGCACATGCATGTGAAATTTAACCAAGTGAAGTGCAGCATCATCTCCTACTTGATCTTTGAATCTTGGCAAATACGTTTGCCAATCTACACAAGGCATGCGATTTGGAAATCCTAGAATATGAATCCGATGCATAGGAGCATACCTTGCAGATCTATGATCCATCTTGAGCCAATAGAGTTGCCAGTAAAACCCTAATTTTGGATCCTGCTGCCAGTGGAGTCTTTGGATCAAGGTGAAACTTGATTGGAGTTGCCAGGTGAATGGTGCAGCCTTCATCCGTTCGGCTTTTGTTCACCATCAGAAGTCAAATCTGATCTTTAGGATTCTTTCCCGAGGAAGATGGAACCTTTCACTCCCCGGCAACGCCGCCAGAATGTTTGCACTTTGTAATTTCCTTTAGGCTGAGAAAGCATTACAAAGGTAACCTCATAGCACTTTTAGGCTAGGATCCAACCCTACTAGCCTTGGAGAGGGCTCTCTCACTAGGGTTTTTCTTAGTCAACATGGTGACTGAATGACTTTTTATCATAGGCTGGTTATGAGGATTAGAAGAGCAGATTTGATTTAGCATTTTGAAGGCAAGTAAGAGAAGAAAGACCCACTCAACATAGAATTAGTTTCAGCTAATGATTTCAAGTGAATAGGGATAGTGAAAGTGATTTAGGCATGCGCAGGATACGCAGTTTTGCTGATAATATAACTTGATTTCGTTGTAGGGATGGTGAGTGCAGAATCATGACAATGACAATAAGAGCATCAAGTCACAAATGAATTTGAATTGCCATTAAGAGGAAAAAGACACATAAAATGTTCAGCTTATATAAAACATAGCACAATAGTGAATTATGCAATATTTACTCTTAAGCTAAAACATGAAGACATATGTTTAAACCATGGAACCACAAGATAAAATTGATAGCACAGAGGAAAACATACCAACAAAGGTCTGACACAAGAATCCCTGTCAAACTCCTTCTGTGTTCTTCTATTCACTTGAGAAATTGATATAAAATACAAAATAGTAGCCTTTCTTCTTCACACTGACCAACAAAACCTTTTTCTTAGTTTTTACATATTATATACATCAAAATATTCCACTCCCACATAACAGGGTTGAATTTCTCAAAGGAAAACCATTCATCATCTAGATACGTCAAACTGTCACCTACTTTGCAGAAAAGGGGAACTAATTACCTAACGCAGTTTTTAGCTTAATACATCATCAAAATTGGAATATTCATAACAAATCATTAACCGTAACATCCTAAGGATTAATGACACCGAACAGCATGATTCAACAACTTCTAGAACCCAAAAACTCGAATTTACAAGTCAAAATGAGGATTGTGTCAAAAACACAGCATTTGTTGTGAATCTTCCAGTTTCGCAACAACTTTCGCAACATTTCAAGTTCTGCATATTTCTGGCCTATCTCTGAAAAATTAAATTGATGGGTCATCTTGGAATGTCTCTATGAAGGTTATGAACCTATGAAACAGCCCCAAAACTGAAAACCTAGCTTCAAACCACCATCTCCCTTTTGCTACCAAATTCGATGCAAACTTGTGTAGCACCTCCCCTGTCACTGATATATTTTTAATATCTCCTAAACGGTGAATCAAATTGAGCTGAGTTTTTGTCAGCAGGTTAATATCATCATAATGTTTCTCCAAAAAACATTTGAGCCAAATCCAACTCACGTATTTCGAGAAAATCCAAAAATGGTTGTAGGTGACAATAGCTTGTTTCTCGAAAATCGTGAAGCATTTTGGGCTAAAATTAACTGAATTTATTCATCTCACCCCCATGCATCTACTGTAAAATTTTCAGGGCAAATGGGTATAGGGTTTAAAAGATATGGTGAAAATATGTTTGCGTAGCGCACTTATGCAGCGAGTTGTCTTTGCATGGCTTTAATCACATGCTTGAACTTTGGTTGAGCAACAATGGATGATGGTTGATGTTGCCACCCTTGTAAACCTCTTTTAAGTTCCCACACACAAAAATAATGCCAAAATTTTGATTTTTAATTAAACCCTAATGCTTCTGATAGTTTTGCAACAACTTGTGCAACAAAACACACAACAATCATAGCTTAGGATGGTTGGAGGGAATCGGAAGGCCTCTAATCAGTTTGACAAGATGAACTAGGGCACATACAACACAAAAAGTCTCGGAGAAACGAGAGCAACCATTACTTGTGACTGCCTTGACGATTCCTTGAAATGTGCAGCAATTCTCTCAATTTGCGCAGCAATTTTAACTTGTAGACATGCAACGTTCTTCTTCTCGACCTCCAAAGTGTTTCAAAGCAAAGGATGTGCTTCGAATGAGAGAAATGAGGGTGAAGAAGCACATTTAAAACCTTCATACACTTCTAGGATCTTCTTTAGGGCAATGATGACTCACTTCTTGATGTGAAAAATAGATAAGTGGTGTTTTTGAAATGATGGCAACATGACATGACTAACCATAACTGATTCCCATAACTGACATGACTCAGCTAACTAGCTCATGATGACCAAAATCTTTCATGACATGACCTCTTAATACTCTTTCATGGTGACCAATGACCCCTTATGATTACCCTTTTAATGATGATCCTTCATGACATTACACTTTGGATTTTAGTAAATAGACCCTTTTGACTTAAAAACTTTACATGACACTCAATCCAAATCTAGACCTCTTATTTCCAACAGGCCCATTTAGACCATAATACTCATGAAATCAAGACTGACATTTACAAATTGACCTCAAATGAATAGAAAGACTGAAATGACTAAGATCCCTATAATATAGGACCCTAATAGCTTTGATGAGCAAACTTGCAAAGATTGAGCCATCATCATTCGAGGAAGTTGTAGAGCAACCAATATGGGTTCATGTTATAGTAGAGGAATATGATTCCATTGTCAGAAACAGTGCTTGGGAAGTGGTTCCAAGACCAGCAGACAAATAAGTGGTTGGTTCGAGATGGCTTTACAAGGTAAAGCATGCAGCAGACGGGAGCATAGAGAAACAGAAGGCCATATTTGTGGCCAATGGGTTCTCTTAGGTGGAGGGAATTGACTATGAGGAGACCTTTGCTCCAGTAGCAAGGTACTCATCCATCAAGTCAATTCTAGCACTGTCAACGTAGATGGGGTGGAAGATCTACCAGATGGATGAGAAGACAGTGTTTCTCAATGGAGTTGTTGAGGAAGAGGTGTATATTGAGCAACCAGACGCGTTTTAGACTTTCAACAGAGAGTCGCATGTGTGCAGACTCAAGCGAGCATTGTATGGAGTCAAGCAAGCACCCTATGCTTGGTATACCAAGATTGACAGTATCTCACTGGTTTGGGCTTCACCAAAAGTGAAGCAGATGCAAACCTTTATCACATTGTGGTAGAAGGTAAATTATTGATTATTGTGTTATACATCAATGACTTGATCATCACTGGTGATGAGCAGCTAATGAAATGTTGCAAGGAGGACCATGCAAGAGAGTTCGAGATGAAGGACATAGGCCTCATGCACTACTTCCTTGGTTTGGAAGTATGGTAAGGAGATGGGGAATTGTTTGTCTCTCAAGGCAAGTATGCCAACGAGATACTAAAGAAGTTCTGCATGGAGAGCAGCAAACCCATGGACACTCCTATAGCAGGTAACTGGAGGAAAGAAGATGTCACTTCAAGTGAGGAAGTGGAGGCTACCATTTACAGGCAGCTTGTGGGTTCACTTACAGATTTGGTGAACACATGACCGAATATGTGTCATGTAGTTAACCAACTTAGTCAAGCCATGGTTAAGCCAACCAAACTGTATTGGAAGGCAAAAAAGCATGTGTTGAGATACCTCAGAGGCACTACTCAGTTGGTCTTTGGTACAGACGGACAGAGGGAGTGAAGCTGCAAGGCTTCACAGATGCAGATTGGGAGGGGGGAGTTCATCAAACAAGAAGAGCACTTCAAGAGGAATTTTCAGTGTTGGGTCAAATGCAGTTTCATGGTACAGCAAGAAGCAAAGATATGTGGCAATCAGCTCAGCAGAAGCAGAGCACATGGCTGCAAGTCAAGCAGCATGTGAGGCTATCTAGATGAGAAAGATTCTTGTCGGGTTATTTGGTTAGAAGATGGATCCTACAATGGTTTATTGTGACAATCCGAGTTGTATCAAACTCTCTGAGAATCCGGTATTTCATGATCGATCCAAACATATTGATATCCGGTATCACCATCTACAGGATTGTGTGCAAAGGCAGATTATGTCGTTGCAATACATTCCAACAGAGGAACAAGATGCAGATATTTTGACAAAGGCCTTATCAAGAGGAAAATTCGAGTTCCATTGAAGCAGGATTGGGGTATCTGATAATCCCTTTCTTGTTGAGAGGGAGTGTTGAAAATGCAGCAAGAAAATCTAGTTTTGACTTTGCCTTGGTCAAACTAGATTAAAATTCGAATTTCAATTTCAGTAGAATACTTGGAGGTAGTTAACTGTTAATTTTTTATAACAATGGTATGTTCTATGTTTTAGCACAATTTACTTCAATGTTCCTTATCAGCCCAATGACAATTTCCAGTTTCCAGTAGCAATCACATTAAATTAAGCACATTGACAGTAAATGCAGACAAAACATAAAACATGTATAGAAGACAAGCCAAGACAAGAGGACACAAGATTGGGCAGATGCCAGGGAAAAAACCCAATGTGGGGAAAACCCTTTTATCAAATCCTCTTATTATTATTCAATAGTTCAACAGAGAGAGAGAGTACAAATATCAAATTTACTTGACAAAAACAGCCCTGTCAAAATCAGCAGTCAACAACAGTCAACTGCAGCCCTAACCAAAAAGTCAATGTTGGTCAAAGCAACACCAAAATGTCCTACAAGCAGCTCGGTCAACAACAATCCAATTCGGCCTTCTAGGAGATTCAAAGTCAACCCAAAATAGTTCAGTCAACCCCAGTCAAAGGAGAGAGAAACACTGTTGTAATTTCTACCTCCTACCACATGTGCGAAGAAGAGAGAGGTTGTCTCCAAGCTATACACACGAATCAAGAGAGGAGAGAGAGGTGTGATGTGATGAGTGATGTCCAAATGAGGAGAGAGGTCACTCCCATTTATACAATTTGTTGAGGGTGTGGAGACACATCTATTGGGCTTTATTTCACTGAGGTCGACCTTGACAATTTGTGCATGGGAGAATAAATTCAAAATTATGCTTCTACTTGTCAAAATGAGATGATCTTTATATAAAAATTAGTCCTCTCGAAAAGAAGAATCCAATGCAATAATCATCTCTGTCATATGAGTTGTCCTAAGGTGGAATTTGGCCCTAATTTCCAATTTTAACACTCCCTCTCAACTAGGGAGAATTCCACTAGCCAATCCATCTGTCATCATCATGCCATCCTATCATCATGTACCATCTCTATCATCACTACTCTGCTCTGCTTTGCTTTGCTCTGCTTTGCTTTGCTGAACCATGAAGTAATAATGAAGAAGAAGTGATCGAGAGTGAGTCATAAGACCATACCACTCTCCACTGACAAAAGTCAGTCCTTGATCCCAGATCAAGTTGTTAAACACCATGCATCTTAGTCATAGGGAATACGGCAGTACACGATGTGTCCATCGATAGTGCTATGGTCCCTAACCATCTTTTCCCAACTCATTGGCCAGATGAGAGGTACTTCCTATGAGTCCCAGACTCCATGGGTAGGATGAGTGTTGGGGCATCGACAGGAGAAGGTGAACCACTCATCCTGCTCATATGCCATAGGAGAAAGTGAACAACTCATCCTGTGCATATGGCAATCGTAGGGAAAGTGAACCACTCACCCTACATACATGTGTCCACAATCGTAGGGGAAGGTGAACCACTCACCCTGTATCTAGCGCACCACTAGGGGTAGGTGAGCCACTCACCCTATGGTCGCTCATAGCTCCAAGAAGTACCCCAAGCCCCCAGAAGCTCCCAGAGCTCAGTGTCCAACTCAAACAGGACCTTCATAGGAGGGTCGTTCCACAACTCCAAATTCTCTCAAAAGGTTAAGAATTTGACCTTCCCCAAAGGCTTCGTGACAATGTTTGCGACCTGCTCATTTGTTCTAATGTGATAGAGCCTTATTGCTCCTCATTGTACTATATCTCGGATAAAGTGGTACCTAATATCAATGTGCTTAGGAACACTGGATTCTCTAATAAGCGAATCCCACTCTGGTTGTCGCAGAAGATCACGATGGTATCTAGCACGTGCTCAAATAGCTCACTGAAGAGCTTCCTCAACCAAACAGCTTCACAACAGGCCATACTCACGTCAATGTATTCGGCCTCGACAATGCTTAAAGCAACTGATTTTTGCTTTCTACTCATCCAAGATATTGAAGCAGACCCCAAAGAGAAGCAACACCCAGATGTGCTCTTACGATCCACCACACTACCAGTCCAGTCAACATCTAAATATCCATGTACCCTCAAGTTCTCGACAGTATATGGAATGTGCCCCAGAGATATCTCAAGAGATTCTTAGTAGCAATCCAATGAATGTGATGATGCTTGACCATAAATTGACTCAACGTGTTCATAGCAATGCATATGTCAGGACAGGAGTTGACCAAGAACATCAGGGCCCCCACAAGTTGACAATACTCCAAAGGGTTCGCTAATTCGGGCACAACAGCACTTCCACATAGCTTCTTAAAGTTGAGTTCCATCGAAGTAGATGCGGACTTGCAGTCCACCATCCCACATCTCTCAAGTAGCTTCACAATGTATTTTCCTTGAGAAGGAGAATATCACTTGGCTTTTGCCAGACCTCCAGTCCTAGGAAGTAATGCATCAGTCCTAGGTCCTTCATCTTGAATTCAGAAGCCAACTCCCTCTCGCATTGATGAATGAGAGGGTCATCACCTATTAGAAAGAGATCATCCAAATAAAGGACCAAAATGAGGAGCTTGTCCTTTTCAACCTTGAAGTATAGGTTCGGGTCAGCATCGCTCCTTGTAAATCCCAACTTCATAAGATAGCTATCAATTCTCTCATACCAAGCCCTAGGGGCTTTGCTTCAATCCATAGAGGGCTCTCTTCAACTTGCATACATGTGTCTTTCGATCTTGCACTTCGAACCCCTCAGGTTGTTCTACATAGACTTCCTCCTTAAGCGAACCATGCAAGAAGGCAGTTTTGACATCCATTTGGTGAAGCCTCCATCCTTGCGAGGCAAAAAGGACTATGATCGAATTGTGAAAATTCTATCACTGCAACATCTGATTTACTTTGCCTACTTATTTCCAATAAGTTATTTATGAAATTCCTTCAATAAACATTAAAATAAATTTTGCTGCAGATATCACACCATAATTCAGAAACAAACACATCACAAGAATCAACACATTGACACAATTATTTTGGACAACAGTCCCCGAAAAAACCCAATTTGGAAAAACTAGTGCAACAAGGGATGATTTTATTATTCAGCAATTCTTTCGTACAACAAGGTGCCAAACTGGCTTACCCAACAGAGAGGAAAAATTCTCTAGCACTTTTCGCAATCCTAGCGTCAGCCAGGCTGACCTCTGCGTTGCTCCCAAACACTCTGCATCAGCCCTGGACCTCTCTACGTCAACCACACAAGCCCTCTAGTGACTGCGTAGTCTGCGTCTGCCTCTTCTACCTCTGCCCTAGTCTTATGGTGTTGATCCTGACTCTCTGTTCCATACTTGTTGCTCTCCAGACCACTAGTTCGAATTTCTCAGCTGACCCCACTCCAGAAATCAAACTAATTGGTCTCCCTCAATGTGTCCTCCAACTGACCCTCAAGCCTCTTCTTATACTTTTCCTGTTGGTCCTTCAATGGCAGGGATTAAATCTCTAATCAACGGCTAAGATTAGATCTGGCTTGATCCATGACTTTTGAACCTTCTAACCCAGTTTTATATTAATACCCATTAATATTTTATTTTTCCTGAGTTTAGACTTAGGAACTCCATTAAAAATATTAATTATTTTAATATCTCCCAAACCGGTTAGAATCTGCCCAAACCATTTCTGGATCTTGGAGATCTCATGTGCTTTAGCCCCACCAACAATTTTCATGGCTAGAGCACATCCAATGCTACCCCAGCCTCTGTCCACTCGAATCCCCTTCTGAGCGTTAGCAATCATGGCATAACGTCTTTAGGGAAGGTGACCACCTATTCTGCAACGGAAGGGACCCTCGGGCCTTTGAAATCTGCAAAGATAGTGTTTTCTGTTTACACAGAGAAACACTATAAAACACGGGAAAAAACCGCCAAATCACTGTTCATCGGACTTCAAATATTATGAATTCCACCCTATATTCCATCGGGTCCGCCTTTAAATCGCTATCGCATGTCACAAATGCTCGTTCCGTGGTTTTCCCTTTGTATTTGAAAAATACATTAAAACACTGAAAGTCCCGCAAAATGGCTTTATGGCGGACTTGAAATGTTATACATTTGCATCTATAAGTTCCATTGGGTCCGGATTTATATCGCGATCGCATATCTACCATTGATCTGCGTGATCTTGATCCAACAGCTGAGATTCATTTCGGGCAGCGAAGGTGTACGGAGATTACCTACCCGAAAAGGCGGTTTTCTCACGCCACGTGTCAGCCAGTGGATGGGATTGGGCGGAGCCCGTCCAATACCACTTACCGCCTAAGGCCCGCCTGAAATCCTGCTCATTACAGAACTTAAAACATATATATCTGCATGTATATCCCATTCGGGTCCGAATTCATCGCTTTATTCATATTTCCTTTGTTTTTCGTTTATTTATGAAAATACGAAATACAAAGGAAAATGTCATTTTCCGGATCTCAAATTATATAAAATATCATCTATAATTTTATTGGGTCCAGCTATCGCAGTCGTATGTATATCGGCCCCGCTCCTTTGTATTATGCCGATGTGATATCAAGAGTTAATCTGGGCCATCAATCTGCACGCTTGATTGACGGTCCTCGTTGACTTGGGCTGATCGCTATCACAAATGTCATATGGTCATCGCCAATAGCCTCCACCTGTCACCGCCAATTGCGATATGCCGATCAGATCTAGACCGTTGATCAGCCAGATCTGACGTCTCCTGTGCAAAGTTTTTTTGACCTCCGATAGGATCTATTTCCGCTATTTTCTTGTGTTTTTCGCTCCCGATAGTGTAATCCGCCATTTTTAAAGGTTCTTCTTATGCGATAGTTTTGAATGTTTGAAGACTTAGAGGGTGTTTAGGATCCATTTTGGTTCAGCATTGCAAACTCCTATTCATGATGTTGCATCGTGCTACTGCACTGCAACATCATACCCATTTCTGCTACTGAAATGGATTCTTTATCATCCCCATCTTCTACCTGAAATAATCAAACTTGGTTCTTCCAAGGGCCTTAGTAAGGATGTTTGCCACCTGTTCTCTTGTAGGAGTGTAGCTCAACTGTATAGCTCCTTGTTGGACACAATCTCTGACAAAGTGACACCGGATATCAATATGCTTTGACCGATCGTGAAACATTGGATTCTCAGAGAGCTTAATGCAACTTTGATTATCGCACATCATCCTAGTCGCCTCCATTTTTCTTCTGAATAGGTTCACAAACAGTTTTCTAAGCCATATGGCCTCACACGAAGTTGTGCTCGCCGCCATATATTTTGCCTCAGATGAGCTCAGAGCCACAAACTTTTGTTTCCGACTACACCAGGAAGTCATTTCTGATCCAATTTTGAAACAATACCCAGATGTACTTCTCCGATCCACTCAACTTCCTGCCCAATTTGCATCAATAAATCCACTCAATCTGATATCCTTACCCCTGGTGTACAAGAGTCCATAATCGATTGTTCCCTATAAATACCTGAGAACATGTTTGGCTGCTGCCCAGTGCGCCCTCTTTGGTTCCACCATGAACTGACTGAGGGTGTTGACAGCGTAGCAAATGTCTGGCCTGGTATTGACCAGATACATCAAGGACCCTATGAGCTGCTTGTATAAGGTGGGATCAACATCCTTGTCTTCTGATGCATCAATCTTCTTCCAGTTGGTGATCATTGGAGTGCTCCCAAGAATTCTCAGAGCCCCATGGTGCAAATGTCCCATTCTTATGTGCCATAGTTCATTCAAGTCCTTGTCTCCATGACTGCCTATTAGTGCCATTGGTGATTCTAGTTGTAATCTATACAACCTGTTACTTCTGATCCCGATCTGCACTTTCTTTTTCCAGCTCGAGGGTTTGACGTATACTTTCTCCTTGATGAAGAAGACGTCATAGCCCTTGCCTTGAAGTTGCGACATAGAAAGTAAGTTTACCCCCAATACTGGTACATGCAGCACATTGGTAGCATGGAACCGTTCTCTCGATTCTATTTGAAAAACTATGGTACCCCTCCCTACTGGAGTACACTTTGCCTTGTTCCCCATGGTGATCTAAAAGTTCATCTTCTCTTATCAATAATCTAAGAAACATTCCCTGATTCCCGTCATATGCCAAGAGGCTCCACTATCTATATACCATACTTCTGATGATGCAGAACTAGTCATACAAGCCACTTCTTCTTCCAGCTTGGAAGCCAAGATAGAGAAATCGAAATCACTTTCTCTTGTGCAGATTTCTGAAAATCCATGCGAGTCTCCTGACGTGGATGCCTCCGCATCATGGTCTTGACCCATAACTGATTTTCCCTTCCTGTCTCTAATTACTTGCCCTGATACCATGTGAAAATTCTGTCACTGCAACATCTGATTTACTTTGCCTACTTATTTCCAATAAGTTATTTATGAAATTCCTTCAATAAGCATTAAAATAAATTATGCTGCAAATATCACACCATAATTCAGAAACAAACACATGCATAGGAATCAACACATTGACACAGTTATTTTCAACAACAGTTCCCGAAAAAACCCAATGTGGGAAAACTGGTGTAGTAAGGGAGGATTTTATTATTCAACAATTCTTTCATACAACAGGGTGCCAAACTAGCTTACCCAACGAGAGAAAAAAATCTCCAGCACTTCTCACAGTCCCAACGTCAGCTTGGCTGACCTCTGCGTTGCTCCCAGACACTCTGCGTCAACCTTACTTGTCTGCGTTAGCCCTAGGCCTCTCTACGTCACCCACGCAGGCCCTCTAGTGACTGAGCACTCTGTTGCTGCCTCTGTGTCTACCTTTGCGCTAGTCTTCTAGTGTTGATCCTAACTTTGTTTCGTACTTGCTGCTCTCCAGACCATTAGTTCGAATTTCTCAGTTGACCACGCTCCAGAAATCGAACTGACTGGTCTCCATTAGTGTGTCAATTGACCCTTAAGCCTCTTTTTATACTTTTCTTGTTGGTCCTTCAACAGCGGAGATTAAATCTCTAATTAACGACTAAGATTAAATTTGGCTTGATCCATAACTTTTGGAACCTTCTAACCCAATTTTATGTTAATGCCCATTAATATTTTATTTTTCCTAAGTTTAAACATAGGAACTCCGTTAAAAATATTAATTATTTTAATATCTCCCAAACCAGTTAGAATCTGCCCAAACCATTTCTGGGTCTTGGAGATCTCGTGTGCTTTAGCCCCTCCACCAATTTTCATGGCTAGAGCACATCCGATGCTACCCCAAATCAACACAAATGGATGGTGGTATATCGAACAACTAGTGCAAATATCTCATCATAGTCTACTCGTTCCTTTTGAGAGAAGCCTTGAGCAAAAAATCTGGCCTTGAACTTTTCAGCACTCCCATCAGCTCCATGTTTGATCTTGTAGAGCCATTTTGAAGTGACCATTGACTTGTCCTTGGGTCTGGGAACCACATCCCAGACATCATTCTTCATGATCAACTCATACTCCTCGTTCATCGCATCCTTCCAAACTTGGTGTTTCACGGCTTCCTCGAATGTACAAGGCTCAGATTGTACAATGGTACTCATGGCAACTAAGTACCCTTTGTACCTGTTCGGCTTCTTGCTTTCACGAAATGTCCCCTTCGATGCAATATGTTTCTCAGCATCTTCAAGAGTATCTTTGAGCCACAAAGGTCTTTTTCTTGAAGTATAGGGCTCACTAGGAGGTGGATCAATGGGATCCATCGAACCTTCCACATCGGGAATCGCGTCATCAAATGGAGGCTCATCCTGCTTTCCTGCATCATCATCATCATTGTCCTTCCTAGGAATAGGAAGATCTCGAACTTCCCTAAGGGAAGAATCTTCATTGAAAGTGACATCATGACTTATTTCTGCTTCCCTTTGACCAGGCACATAGATTCTATATGCCTTCGAAGTTTCACTGTAGCCCACAAATGTTCCTTTCTTCCCAGATGCATCTAGTTTGTTTCTTTTCTCTTCTGACACATGAAAATATATGGGACAACCAAAAATTCTAAAATGAGAAAGATCAGGTTTCTTACCAATGAGTACTTCTTCAGGAGTCTTGAAGTCCAATGCTTGATGTGGGCATCTATTTTAGACATACACAGCGTTGAGGCAGCTTCTCCCCATAAGAACTTTGGCAGACCTTGGTCATGAAGCATGGCACGGGTGGCTTCTATGATAGTTCGATTCTTCCTTTCGACAACAACAATTTATCCAAGAGTATATGCAGTAGTGGTCTCCCTCTTAATGCCAACTTCTCTACAATAGTCTTTGAATTCATTTGACTCATATTCGGTCCAATTATCAGTCCTCAATATTTGATATTCTTCCCTATTTGATTCTCAACCAAGGCTTTGAAAGAGCGGAACCATTTGAACACTTCGTCCTTCTTCTTTGAGAAATAGAACCATGCTTCCGAGAGAAATCATCCACAAAAGTTGCATAGTACAAATATCCACCCAAAGATGTCATAGGCAACATACCTAATAGATCATAATGGACCAATTGAAGAATATCGGTAGTTTGAATTTCACTTGAGGGGAATGGTCCCCTTGTATGTTTTCCAGCTTCACAACCTTGACAAACACCTTCATGGTCTAAGTTGAATTCGGGCATACCTGTGACCATCTTCCTTACATCAAGTAAGGCTTTGAAATGAAGGTGAGCAAATCTTTGGTGCCATAATTCGGATTGAAGAAGTATCACAAGTCATTGCTCCCAATGGACTTCCTCCAACCTGATAGAGACCTTCAACCCTGAATCCAAGAGTGAATGCATCTCTTGGGTTCTTTTGCCAAACACGAACCTTCCCATCAATGAATGTCACTTTGAAACCTTTATCTTCCATTGCGAAAATAGAGACCAGGTTCTTTTTCAGATCAGGTACATACAACGCTTCTTGTAAATGAAGAGTTTGACCTTGATTTAAGTGAAGAGTAACATGTTGGAAAATCAAAAACGCAGTGAAGATTTTCTTGATCTTGATAATTACTTGTGATGTTTCTTATTATTACGATTCTTTATATCTTCTTTCTTTAGTTCATCAAGCAATTACCAAAAGTAGCAGCGCATAAAACAATGGACACAAGATGTAGGCACATGCCAAGGCAAACCCCCCCTCGAGGGGAAAACCCAGTCAAAGTAATTCTTCCTTTCAATAGTATTCATTAAGACTCTTCACCCTAGACAAAGACCAGACCTTCCCTCCACACCAAGACAGCCTCCAAAAGTTTGACCTTTTCCTAGCAACTTCGACTATGCAGCAACTAACAGCTTTCAGCAACAGTCCAACTTGGAAGACTTCGATCTCCCAATCCAGAGCATGAAACAGAGAGAGACCACCACCAAAATTTCGATTTTCCTTGTCTCCTTAGACTCACCCAAAGTCACATTCACTTTGGCTTCCCAGCAACAGACTTTCCCAACAACAAGAGAACTTCGCACTTCTTCCCAGCAAAGAGAGATTTTTGCACTTCTGCCCAGTAAAGAGAATTCGAACTTGATGAGAAGTGATGCTCCAAATGAATTCAAAGTCCTTCCTCTTATAGGCTTCTTGTTGGGTCGAATAGAGTCTTAGGCCAACTTGATCTTCCCTCAAAACGACATGGTGTGGAGGTTCCATAATTCATATTTGACTCAATACTAAACCATTTTACATGATTCAAAGCCAAGAAGGGTATCTTTAAATGTATAATAATTATATAGACTCAAAATAAATCTTAGAAGTCTTCAATGGGGACTTTGACCTAAAACATGGTGACCCAAGCATGAAACCCATGCTTTAATAAGTCACAATAATAATAATAATAATTATTTTCTTTATTCTTTTGAAAAGTACATTACATAATGACTCAAGTACATTATTAAAGACTGAAGATAGTTACATTTTCCAACACTCCCTCTTAACTAGGGAGGTATTCATAATGTACAATGGAAGATCTCAAACTATATGAACCATGAAGAACTTTAGGCACCACAATGCCATCGACTAGATTCTTGACCAAGGCAATCTATCCAAACAGTCACTCAATAGTTTAGGCACCGCAATGCCAAGGACTAGATTTTTGACCAAGGCAATCTATCCAGGTGGGACTAAGATGGACTCAAGCTTTCATCCCTTCTAGGTACCATCAGGCTTACTTGCTAACCATCAACCTAAAAATCCAGGTGCGCATCCAAAAACAGAGCTCTTTGACTAACATAGCCTTTCCAACTTCTAGACATCAACACAATGTGTCGGCCAAATGTCCTCTGAAGCAATGCTTCACTCACAAAGCCTCAACACCCCTTGATCTAGCAAATCAAGAATAACCAATCTCTCCCAATCAAACTAATTAGTAACCAGCACCTTCGAGAGATTCACCTATAAAAACCCAACCCCAATCAATAATATACTTTCGCATGTACATAATCAAATATAAACCTTCGAAGTCTTACAGAGAACTTGATGTTCTTCTCAACTTTTCATAGTAGGACTATTAACCGAAACTTTGACAGAAGATTCCTCGATCACATGTTTTCCTTCCTGCTTCTCATGCAGCAACATACCCTTCAAAATTCATTCTTCAATTAATACCAAGTTATGCTCTCCCTCTCGACCAAGAAGCACCTCTTTATTTGGACTCCCTCTTAATCTTAGGGAGATCTCTTCTATTCATGCTTCCTCCAGGAGATCAGCTTCTTCTTTTTCGACATCGGAGAATCTTTCGTGGCTTCCAACCATTTCATCAGAGTTATCATCATCCTCATCATACTTATCACATCAACGAGCATCTCCACCAAGTTGGAGATTGTGTACCTACACAACTTAAATAGCAAGTACAACCAAATCTATAGAAGCATGATGTTAGCCATATCAAAACACGGAAGCATTTCATCTTTATATATAGATCAGATACCCAAACTCAATTACAAACAAGAGGCATATACTCTTCAACATCTTGCTAGGGACATAGTTATACACCCTAGACTAATTCATAACAACATTCATTCCATCTAGGGTTTCAATATGTCTTCCAAAGGTATGACATACGTTACTACAACATATAGCAAACCCTAGAAACAAATCACACAAATATATATCTACAAAGCATCTAACAATCTTTAAAGATATATATGTTAGACTTCTCACTAGGGATTCATACAAATCCTAGATTTCATACAAAAGAATCAATCAAAGTCAACCACAGCTTAGTCATTAACCTGACCAGCGTCCACTAGGGTTAGTTCCAATCCCTAAATTTTCATTAACAATCAATCAGTCACTAACATGACCAAATACTACTAGGGTTAGTTGCAAACCCTATATATTCGATCAGTCATAAATTTCATCAATCTTTCATAAATCTCAAACTTTCATATATCCATCAGACATTTCTACTTCAACTAAGGTTTAACTCCAAAACCCTAGAATTCCAATTTCACAGTCTCAGCAAATCTTACACAAATCTCAAGTCATCATATTTCAGAGATTTTACTATGACTAAGGTTTAATTTCAAAACCTTAGAATTCCATTTTGACAATCTCAATGATCATTACATACATAGATCTCAGATTGTTACATTTCACACTAGACAATGTCACTACTAGGATTTAACTGCAAAATCCTAGATTTTCATTTCCAACAATCACTTAATAGATTTCAGATTGTTATATCACACATACTAGACAACATAAATTCACTAGGGTTTTAGCTATAACACCCTAGATTTTTGAGATATCGTCATCCTAGAAACTCAGAACTTCCATTAAATCCTAAGAGTCGTGACCATCAATGACTAGGTCAACACATATCTAGGAATTCATAACCATACATAAGCATATCATATGTCCAACAACATAAATACATCTTTCCCAACAACAAGAGAACTTCGCACTTCTGCCCAGCAACAAGAGATTTTCTCACTTTTGCCCAGTAAAGAGAATTCAAACTTGAGGAGAAGTGACGCTCCAAATGAATTCGATGTCCTTCCCTTTATAGGCTTCTTGTGGGTCGAATAGGGTCTTAGACCGACTTGATCTTCCCTTAGCCCGACATGGCGTGGAGGTTCCATAATTCATATTTGACTCAATACTAAACCTTTTTACATGATTCAAAAGCCCAAGAAGGGTCTCTTTAAATGTACAATAATTATATAGACTCAGAATAAATCCTAGAAGTCTTCAATGGGAACTTTGACCTAAAACATGGTGACCCAAGCATGAAACCCATGCTATAATAAGTCACAATAATAATAATAATAATTCTTTTCTTTATTATTTTGACAAATACATTACATAATGACTCAAGTACATTATTGAAGACCTAACATAGTTACATTTTCCAACATAACAGTCCCAATTCTTTCTATGGGATATGTGGCATTATCCCCAAGTATAATCTCCATATTTGTCTTCTTTTCAATCAAGTTTGAGAGAGCCTCTTTGTACCCAGTGAAGTGCCTTGACGCACCACTATCAATCAACCAATGATCTAATGTAACTAGAGGAGAGGCAGTGGTAAGGGCAGAAATAAGATAAAATCCCTTTTGCTTTTCACCAACATTAACTTCTTCATACCTGGAGTTTCTCGACTTCTTGGGAGGACGACCATTTCCATTTCGAGCAACAACAGCATTCCTCTTTCCTTTGTCGTTGAACCTGTTGTTCCTTTGATTTCCATTTCCCTTGTAGTTGTTGTTATGGTTGTCATCATCTCTTGGAGTATCCTTCTTGTGAGGACACTCTCTAGCGAAGTGGCCAAACCTGTTACAATTGAAGCATCTTCCTTTTCTTCCTTCTTTGAATCCCGGCTTGAACCCTTGACCTTGTCATCTTGGACCAACATTGTTCTTCCTCTTAGCATGAGCGGAGAAGGTTGTAGGATTGTTTCCATTGGAGGGCTTGTCTCTTTCCATCATCCTTATTTCTCCCTGAGTGCCAATAATTCATCAAATCCCAAAATCTTGTCATTGTTGAGGATGGTGGTGTTAAACACGTCACATTCTCTTGTAAGGCCTCCAAGAGCAATAAGAGTGAGCTCCTTGTCACCAATGACTTCTCCAATAGATAGGAGATCATTCTTGATCTTGGTAATCCTCATAAAGTAGAATTGAATGGATTGTCCTCTATCCATCTTGATCTCTTTCAACTTGTTCTTGAGAAAGAGAACTTGATTTGCATTATTTACTTTGAACATCCCAAACAACTTGTCATAGATCTCCTTAGATGTTTCCAAATCAGAAATATAGCCAACCAAAGGCTTGTGAATAGAATGAACAATAATTTTCTTAGCTTTAACCTCACCTTTCTTGTACTTTGTTTGTGCAGTTGCGGATGCAATTGAAGGAGGCTCCACTACTCTTCCTTTGACATAGTCCATGACATCATTTTCTTCCAAAGTCAAATCTAGAGACATCTTCCAGGCATGATAGTAGGATTTTTCCTGAAGCTTGTCCTCCAACTTGAAGTAGGATGTAATCGTCATTGGGACTAGTTCCAAGTTCTTGTCCAACAACTCCCTTTCGTGATTCTTTTCTTCACCCTTGCTTGGGCTTTATCTTCACCTGAGCACTGATACCATGTTAATTTTAGATAACAATGGTATGTTCTATGCTTTAGCACAACTTACTTCAATGTTCCTTATCAGCGCAATAACAATTTCCAGTAGCAATCACATTAACTTAAACACATTGACAGTAAATGCAGATAGAACATAAAACATGTATAGAAGACAAGCCAAGATAAGAGCACATAAGATTGGGCGGATGTCAGGGATAAACCTCAATGTGGGGAAACCCTTTTCTCAAATCTTATTATTATCATTCAATAGTTCAACAGAAAGAGAGAGTACAAATATCAAATTTACTTGCCCAAAACAACCCTGTCAAAATCAGCAGTCAAATACGACCCTCTCCAGAAAGTCAACGCTAGTCAAAGCTGCACCAAAATGTCCTCCAAGCAACTCGGTCAATGGCAATCCAATTCGGCCTTCCAGGAGAGTCAAAGCCAACCCAAAACAGTTTTTTCAAACCCAGTCAAAGGAGAGAGAAACAATGTTGTAATTTCTGCGGTCAAATATGAAGTCAACATTGGTCAAATTGTCCCAAACTCCTCGATTTCTGTTCCCATAAATGCGGCCTCCAAAGATCAAAATTTTGCCCTAAAAAACAAAGTCAATGGAGGTCAAATGAGCCCTGGTCAACACTGGTCTATTCCTGTGAAATTTGACCTGTTATGTCCCAGAAAAATTCGACCTCCTGCCACACGAGCGAAGAAGAGAGAGGTTGTCTCCAAGTTGTACGAGCCAATCAAGAGAGGGGAGAGAGATGTGTGATGTGATGAGTGATGTCCAAATGAGGAGAGAGGTCACTCCTATTTATACAATTCATTGAGGGTGTGGAGACACATCTATTAGGCTTTATTTGACTAAGGCCAACCTTGACAATTTATGCATGAGAGAATAAATTCAAAATTCCACTTATGCTTGTTAGAATGAGATGGTTGTTATATCAAAATTGGTCCTCTCAAAAAGAGGAATCCAATGCAATAATCATCTCCATCATATGAGTTGTCCTAAGGTGGAATTTGTGTTGTGTGTGGAGCATGATTGTTCAGAGGTCTTTGTTTCAGCCGGATGTATACCCCAGGAAGTTTTGTACACCCCTCCACGCGGGGGGGGTGCGAGGGGGACTTGTCCCCCCCGCGGGGATCCGAGGGGGCCGATCCCCCCCGGCTCGGGGGCTCGGGGGCAACGCCCCCGAAGCTAAAAACA
>APFE031432232.1:91270-114800 GCA_000404065.3 Pinus taeda | reverse complement strand
ACAGAAGAATGAACACTGTATATGAAATTTTCCCACAGGTAGAGCAATAGAATTGAATTCTACCTGATCTCACTCAAAAAATTTCACCAAAAATGGATACAAAATGAAACTATGGAACATAACAAAGAAATGGAGAGAATGATTAAGAAGTTGAAAAGGGCATAGGAGACGAATCCTTTTCAAACAGAATAATGAACACTGTATATGAAATTTTCCCACAGGTAGAGCAATAGAATTGAATTCTACCTTATCTCACTCGAAAAATTTCACCAGAAGTGAATGCGAAATGGAATACAAAACATAACAAGATACATATGAAACATATGAAAAATTTCCCCGTTTTTCGCCCAAAATCTTCCCTGTGACCAAAATTTTCCTGAATTTTTTGAGATTTGGGCTGGAAGTTCTCTATGGGGTGCTTTGTTGAATCAAGGAGGCCTCAGCCAAGATCTTGAGCCTATCTTGCTATTTTTCCCTTTTTTCCCTTTTTGTGGCTTTCCTCAGTTTTGCTTTCAAACTCCTTATTCGGGCTCTCAAACTCAAGTTCCGTGCCCTGTAATGATGAGCCATGTGTCTCAGCAGTGTGTTGTCTTTGTCGGCCTTGTTCAACATTTTTTCTAGGTGCATGTTGACTCTCTCAAGAACAAACTCACGATCATCCATAACTTGTTGCTCCAATGAAGTAAATTCAGTCCTCCTCTGCTGGGCAGTTAGGCGATCATCACGGATGTTCTGCAGCTCCATGATCACATGCTGGTCTTCCAGCTATTTTTTCTCTGCTCCAGATGCTTGATGACCCATCTAGCCCTCTCGAAATTTAGCATCAAGTCTTTGATCTCCATGTCCTGCTCCTGAATGGTCATCCTAATTTTGGCATTTTTTGCCTCTGTCTCTTCATTCGGAATGAGGATGACACCGGTCTCCTGTGTACCTGATGGCCCCTCATCATGCACGGGCTCCTTGCCCTTGTCCAATACCTGTGTAGTCGATGCCGGAAGCGAGGCCCCTTCCACCCCGGGTGGAGATAACACTCACTTTGTTGCTGCAAACAAAGGCCTGGTGCCTTTCGGATAGCCTCTCTGATATGTGACGGAAAATGGCACCACAGTGATCTCATGGCTCTCATGCTAATGAGAATGACCACCTATCTCATGTTTTTCCTCTGATACTACCTGTGGAGTGTTGAAGAAGTCACGGGAGATGAAGTCCTCCCAAGCAATGCCCTGTAATCTCAACTGATGGTCTACCAAAATCTGGATAAGAGCAAAGTGATATACATTGTTGAGCTGCTGTCGAGGGGTCTTGTACTGCATGAATTTCCTCATCCTCTCTATGTTTCCACAAATGAAGAATGGGAGGTTCATCATACGCACCCTGGTGAAGTGCATGAGTAGCCTACTGTGATAGGCATAAAGGCGAGAAAACCTCCCCTCACAACTGAAGTATTTCATGATCAATCTCATGAGCGGAGCATATTCATCTCTCAGAAATTTGAATGGGAAAACTCTCGTGAGATGACTCAAACAACTGGGTTTTATGTAAGCCTCGTAAAGCTCCCTCTCCACCTTCATCTTCTTGTGCCATTGTTCTCCAACATTTGGTATGCCTGTTGCCACTGATATGGTCTCGGGTGTCAATGTTAAAGTGACCCCTGCCAAGATAGACTGCCCTCCATGTAGGTGAAGTGCAAAGAGGCGGGCCAACTCATGATAAATCCTGACATTTGCCACCCTTTGACAAAATTCGAAACATGCCAAGTGCTAGAAACAAGACATAGCGAGAGGGCATGCATGCAACTCAGTGAGGGTGTTTGGTTCATCCCTGACATGTCTGCCACTCCTAGGTCTCCGGGGAGCCTGTTCTCCTGAAGCTGTATCACTGTGGGTTTCCCCCTCATAATCTGATGAAGTCTCTGATGCCATTGCTGTTGTTTGTACCCTAAATTTCTTTGCTGCCATCTTAATCCACTGAACAGATAGATGCTCTGCAAATCTGCCACCAAGGGGACAATAAAACAGGGAAATTTAGGAGGGGAATGATGAAAAGATGAATAGGGGTTTAAAAGGAGAAATTTACAGGGATTTGGGAGTGTTTGAGTATGGTGTTGATGAGGTATGGTTTGGATGTTTTGAGCCATAGGAATAAAGGGGACAAATGGATATGATTACATGGAGCTAGGGTGATTATCAGGGGAACTTTCTACAGGGGAATTAGCTAATAGAGGTAAGGTAGGAGCATGCTTTAACAATAAAGACATTGTAGCAAAACCCTAGCTTTCTTGACCCTTTCTATATCATCTTTGTTTTAACTTTAAAAATTTTGCATTTGATTTCATGGTCATCATAACAACATCATAGCAACACCAATGATGAAGGTAGTTGGGCTACCTCTCCAACCTTGAGGGTCATTCACAAAAATTTTGGGCAATATAGTGTGTTTTGGGCTTATAAGTCTATGCGCCGCGTGCTCTGCCTAGTGCGCCGCGCGCCGGGTATGCGCCGCGCCAGTGGCAATTTTGCATTGTGGTCGGGCTCCCAATGCGCCGCGCGCCCTGAGTGCGTTGCGCCACCTTGTGTGTGCGCCGCGCACTGTCACAGTTTCCCAACTTGCTTTGCAAAATAGGGGAGGGGGTTTTAGTGGTGAATTTAGGATGATTTTCTTAGGAAACATGATGGAGGGGAGGTGAGAATGGCGAGGGGTGAGGGGACAAGGGTAAGGGAAGCAGGACCTTGGTGGCATCATCACAATTTTGCAACTCCATTTATTGTTTTTCTTGGTGATCTTTCCATGGATGGCTTTGTGCTTTTGGGTACCATTTAAACATCTTATAAACGCCATATCATTGACAAAATTGATGTACAAGAGGTGTCATAAAGCCTACCTCTTGATTTGATGAGCTTCACAAAGGCTTGGAACGATTTTGCCTTGTTTTGAACTATTGTACTGTGTGTGCCGTGCGCTCTTCCCAATGCGCCGTGCGCCTTATATGCGTCACGCCTATGTAATTTCTCAAAGGCGGACTGGCTGTGTATGCGTCGCGTGCGGTGGATGCGCTGTGCTCCTGGCTGTGTGCACCGCGCTTCTCAAATCACCTACCCACTCACTCGAATGCTCACCAATCTCACTCTCCCACCTTTGCAATGTCTTTTTAAATCTCCAATGGCACAATGGCTTTGCTTTGGGCCACAATATGTATTTATAAGCTTGAGTGAAACTAAATTGATTTTTTCCTCTTTAAAAACCCATTTTCTAATGTTTGTGTTCTGCACTTTTTCATTGACTTTTAGAGCATTCTGTTTTTTCCATTTTCTTCAAAATTTTGGCTCTCTTGATGAAATTTTTGGCATTCTTCTGTGGGGATTGTGCGACTGGGCCTTTGGCTTTAACATCCATGACTGCATTTGCAGATGTCAACTTTCGATTTTTTGGACAATTTGTCATGGTTGACCTTGTTTGACTTTTCTTCAAAATAGAGTTTTGAAGAAGAGTTGATGTCTCTTGCGATGATGATGAAGCTTTCTGCACTGTAGGTGTATAAGGTCTCCCTCTGGCCTGCATGTCTTGTTTCTGGAAATGTTTTTTCAAGGACCAAACTAATGAATTTCTAGACCCAAACCAAAAATGACTCTGTCCTGAAATAGGACCAGACCTTGACTATCATGAATTTTATTGATTTTGGACCAAGACCTGTACCAACATGGGCCATACATGAGGGAAACTGACTAGCATGACTTTCTCCGTCAGGTCATGGCATGTCCATAGCGGAATGCAACTGGAAGAGAGAGGAGCACAACACCTAATCATGAAATGCATAAAGAGTTTTGATCCCTAACGGAGGACTTGACCAAGCCGACTCTAACATTGGCTCCAATGGGGGATGGTAGCTCCTTGGAGGTGCCAAGAACAGTAGATCTTTGGAGGAGCTAGACAATGCCTCTTGGTCCATTGGGCTATGGAGTCATCATTTTGATAAACAGCACAAGACTTTGACTTATTTACAAAACTGGAGTGACCAAGAAATTGACTCAAACTTGACAATTGGAATAACTCAAAAACTGACTGTACATACTGAAACCAAACTGAAATAAAAATGGTATTTACAATGACAATGGAAGCAGTGTTCATAGATCAACAGTGATACTGTTTGAGCAGCCGACCATTGATTGGCCCTCCAGGACAATCTTCTCCATTTATTTCCTTTAGAAGGAATGCATTCCGACCCCTATATGTTGCGATCTTGAAAGGACCTTTCCACAAATTTTCGAACTTTCCGTGCTTGCCTTTCTCCTCATTTCTTACATCCCATTTCAACACTACATCGTCCACCTGAAACCTATCCATCTTTGCCTTTCTATCATAAATTTTCTTGATTTTCTCCTGCAATTTGGATGTGTTCTTGAAGACTTCTTCTCTTGTTTGTTGTAAGTGGATCATTTGATTCAGCCTTCTCTGCATGGGGTCTTCCTCACTGCCAACCTCCTGAAGGAGTTTGATCACCGGGGCAGCAAGAGAATCGGGAAATACTGTGTCCACTCCATAAACAAGCTCAAATGGTCACATAACGATGGATTTTTTGTGAGTGATCTGATCTGCCCAAAGCGCATGAACCAACCTCTTGTTCCAACTCTTCTTATTTATTTCCAGCAGTTTTTTGATGATGTTGACCAAAGATTTATTTGAAGATTCTGCCAACCCATTGCCTTGCGGATGGTAGGCGGTTGAATGGCCCAAAATTATGTGATACTTATGACAAAATTCCACCATCCTTTTTGATTTAAACGTTGTTGCATTATCAGTGATTAATTTTTTGCGACAACCAAAGCGAGACAGGATGTTATTTTCGAGAAATGAAATGATTACCATGTTCGTCGCTTGTCTGGTAGGTGCTGCCTCAATCCATTTTGTGAAGTAGTCCGTGGCTGTAAGGATCCATCTATGCTGTCCGGAAGATGCGGGATGAATTTCCCCAATGAAATCCAACCCCCACTGCTGAAAAGGAGCGCTCACTTCGATAGGCTTGAGTGACAAAGGCTATAACTTCTGTTTTCCTTTGAAAATTTGACACTTATGACAACACTTTATAATCTTATGCACATCAGCAAACAAAGTAGGCCATTAGTACCCTGCTCTCAAAATTTTGTTAGCTGTTGATTTCCAAAAAAGATGACCCCCGCACTCTCCTCCGTGGAAATCTTCAATGGCTTTCTTTGCCTCCTCTTCGACCAGACAGTTTAACAAAATGCCACCAGGATCTTTCCAATACAATGCAGAATTTAAAATACAAAACTTGGCAACCTTCAGTTTAAGTGTTCTTGCTTTGTTTCTAGCCATGCTCGGCGGTGGTGATAGATTTTTCAGCACATATTATATATCAGAATACCATGGGGACAAAGCAAACATTTCGGATACCTGTACTGAAGTTCCTTCCTCATTCTCATCAGTCATGGCAGCGATCAGATTTATGTCTAATGCATGCAAGTTTGATTCAGCCATTAGTTTCGCCAACCCCTGTCCTTTGACCAGTTTTGTAGGCTTTATTTCCACATCGTATTCTAGCAACACTATGATCCATTTGCCTCTTCTCCCCTCCGGATCAGTCTGCACCAAAACATCTTTTACAGCAGTATTAGGAACATAAGCCAGAATGTGAGAGTGTAGAATGTATACCCGGAAATCATTCAATGCTTTCACCAATGCTAGAGCTTGCTTCTCAATGATGTTTTACTTTAACGCTGCATCCCTTATAGCTCTGTTGAAAAATGCAATGGGTCTTTCATGACCTTCTCTCTTCTGCAATAATACTGCTGCCATAGTATGCTCCAAAACAAAAGAAAATACTATGAAATCCTGAGTATAGTCTGGGCTTACTAGAACTGGAGCTGAAGAAATGGCCAATTTGACCAAGTTGAAATATTTTACCGCCTCATATGTCCATCTCACCTGGCTGTCCTTTTTAAGCATGCTGGTCATTTCTTTCAAGTGTTCTGCAAGATTGGGTACAAAACGACGCAGAAAATTCATCTTACCATTGAATGATTTTATTTCCTTTTTGTTTCTAGGCAGATAGATTTGTTGAATTGCTTGCACACATGTTGGGTCTATACGAATGCCATCTTTTGAAATGATGTGCCCAAGTAATTTGTTTTCCTCAATGGCGAACAAGCTCTTCTTTGGATTCAGCGATAAACCATATTTCCTGCATTTTTGAAAGACAATTTTTAGGTGATGCATGTGTTCTTCATCAGATTTTGAAAACACTGTCAAGTCATCCAAGTACACCACCAAAAATACATCCTTCTCATTTGCAAATGCCAAGTCCATTGCCCGCTGAAATGTGGCACCTGCATTCTTCAAACCGAATGGCATTTTGGCATAGTGAAATGTTTCCCATGGAGTGGTGAACGTTGTTTTGTCTCTGTCATCTTCATGGACAGCAACTTGATTATATCCAGAATAACCATCCAGCAGTGACAGACGAGATGCCCCCACTACTCGTTGGAGTACATGGTCCATCTTGGGCAGCGGATAATTGTCCTTCAATGAGACCTTGTTTAGGTTTCTGAAATCAATGCATAGGCGGATCTCACCGGTTTTCTTTCTTACGAGTACCAAACTAGAAATCAAATCTGAAAATCTGATGGGCACAATGATACCTGACTTGTACAACCTATTTACCTCTTTTTCAATGGATGGCAGCAACTTTGGATTGATCCTTCTCAGCTTTTGTCTAAATGGTTTTTGATTGGGCTTGATAGGTATAGTGTGCTGAATGATATTTGTATCATAGGTCTTCAAATATGAATATTCCCAAGCAAATACATCTGCAAATGAAGCCATCAAGTTGATATATTTGTCCTTGGTTTTTGGCGGTAGTGTCTTGGACAATTTTACCAATTTTGGATTTGCTGCTGTACCGATGTTGACCTCTTCTACACCTTTCTCCGTGGGTTGCAAAGTTAGCTTGCGGGCAACATCGTCCTGATCGAAAAGGTCTTCAAGGGGTATCAAGCCTTTAAGAATGATGTTATTCTTCAGCTGCATTACATCCATTTGATTGATCTGCACTTCATCTATACCATTCCCTTTGTCTTCATCATTTTCCTCATCGATTGAGGTTTCTTCGAACTGGCCTTTGTTGAGCAGAAAATCTTTAATCTCCTCGTCATCTTGAAATACTTGCCAATGTCGTTGATTGTCTGGAATGGTTGGACGGTGCTTAACATGGATTTCAAATTTATTGCTGGAGTTCATGGGGATCTTCAAGCTGCTCGCTGCCTTGGCAAGAGCATCAGAAATACTATTTTGGATTCTTGGCACACATGTCAAAGTGTATTCGGAAAACAGCTTTAAGATGTCCAAAACTGCATTTCGATAGGCCCGCATCCTAGGATGTTTTGCTTGATATTCACCTTTGACCTGTTTTATTACCAACTCGGAGTTGCCATATATAGAAATTCTCTTTGCATTCACCTTTCTAATAATCTTCAGGCCAGCAATCAGAGCTTCATATTCAGCTTCATTATTTGAACATTCAAAGGCCAGCTTGTAGGAGCAAACTCTCACGCTTCTAGGTACTTTGTTTGGGGCAGAGAAAGGACTACGTACCCAAATTCCAATACCAGCTCCATCATTCCCTACCGCTCCATCAAAATCCATGGTCCATAAGCCTTCTTCTTCTTCTTCTTCTTGCAAGTGCTGAAAATCCTTTTGCTATCCATTGTTTGTTTGCTATCCATTGTTCTCAACTGATTGCCCAATCTTTTGTTGCTTTTCTTGTCTTTCTTTTTCCAAAATCTCTCTAAAATTTTCTGTTATCTATGGAATGTCGTCTACTTCTACCATCTGACTATCTATTTCATTTAAACTATCTGAAAACAAAACAAAAGATTCTAAATCTGTATGTACATAGTTTACAGGATGATTGATCGGTTTCTCCTTGCCTGTGATCATGTACTTCATCTTTTGTTCCCGATATATTTTCCTAATTTGCCCAAATACCAGGATTGTTGCATAGGAGAAATCCAGCTGTAGTGTCCCTTTTAATTTTGCCACCCAAGACCTGGAAAGAAGCATGCCAAAACTTGGAGGAATGTCTGCTACCACTACGTCCATCAGCACATTTTTCATAGGAAGTTGATCCAAACTCACAACTAAGTCTTTGATGATCCCTATACACCTTACTCTGCTAGAATCGAATGAATATAGATCATGATATTGTCGGGTGATGTCCAGACCAAGCTTGTCCATGATAGCCTTGTGCATGAGATTATGAGAGGCTCCGGAATCGAACATGGCATTGTGTAGCACAAAGTCATCCAACCGTAAACTGATGTAGAAAGGTGGCACCTCGTTGTCATGGGACCCACCATTTGATGCTGGTCCAAAAATCATTTCTGGCTAATCCTCTTCTACATTTACCATGTCGGACATTGGGTCCCAATTCAACATTTTAGAAATCTGTCCTTTATAACTGTTGTTCTTCATGATTTCAATCAAAGGGATGGAGATTTTTAACTTAGAAATCCCATTCTCTAAGCTAAAAGTGGGAGTTCTTTCTACCTCCTTCACTGGGATCTCCTTCCTTTCCTTTTCTTTTGAGGTGGCAGGTTGCTGTGATTGTTTTACAGGTTTTGATTTGCTGCTCTCCGGACCAACCACCTCCTTTCCTTTTCTTTGTGTAGCTGATAAATCATTCTTTGTTTTTTCACCCTCCCTCTTTTTCTGAATTGGTATCGCCGACACATCTCTATTTCTAAGTGAATATCTTTGTTTTTGTGCAGACAGAGCATTCATATACCCCCTTTGATATTCTTCTGACTCTTCTTCCAACACATTGTCGCTAGCTAGAATAAAATCGGTGTCTTGGTATGCAGCTGAATTCACTGCACATTCTTCTTCTTCGGTAATGTAAGTAGGCAACTCATCTGGAGAGAAAAGATGGTTCTCTTCACCTATTATGTTCCCTTCCTCATCTGATTCTAGTCCATGCACAAAATTCTACTGCAAAGGTGTTTGTACCGACTGTTGGGCTGCCTACTCCTGAGTTCCCTGCTCTCTTTGCTTTATCCTATATTGTGGTTTTTGTTGGCCATGAAAGTTAGGATTCCTAACTTATGGCTCTGTCTTTTCAAGTTTCATCCTTTCGAACATCTGTTCTACCTTTTTGAACATCTGCTCCATTGCAGAAGATTCTTCTTTCGCCATGGTTTTCTTCTCTGCTTTCGCTCTAGCCCTTTTGGACAGCATGTTCGCCTCAACACTGACTGCAATTCTCTGCATGTCTTCCATTGTAGCAGGTTCCCTTTCTCTCAATTGATAAGCCATATCAGCATCAAAACCATCCGGGAATTTCACCACGGCTAGTCTCACGGGTGGCCTTAGATCATCTGGAATCTCATTGTACACTGTATTGAATCTCGTGCAATAATCTTGGACTGACTCACCAGCGTTTCTCTTGATTTGTTCGTATTTGAACAGAATTTGAAGAGGGTTCTTTTTCACTTCCCAGCAGTTCAAGAATGTTCTATGTAGGTCTGCCAAGGTGGCGATACTTGCTCCCGGTAAACCTCTGAACCATTTTTTCACCTCACCTACAAATGTTTGTACGAAGAGCCTCATTAACACGTTTTCCACATTGATATCATAAAGTTCGAAGAAGTCTGTAATTTGCTCCTTATGTTGCTGCGCAGTAATGCCGCTAGGAGAGCCATCAAAGAATGGGATTTTGCTTTGGTAATCAGTGGGCATATCACCTAGAACTTGGGGTAGAACAAGGGGTACAAAACATGCAGCCATCATTTTTGGTGGATTTGGCCTTGGAGGTGTTGGAGGAGTGTGCACAGTTTGCAAGGGGCTTGCACTTGTATTTTGGAGCGGTTTCGCAATGTAACTACCAATTAATCTATTAGCTCTCTCTGTTTCGAGGTCTACAAGAAATTGTGGATCGTGGACAGTATAATCAACAGCCCTTTTGGATTTAGACTCAAACAATGATATCTCGAACCGATCGTCAAACACCAACTCTTCAAGATACTCAAAAATGTCGGGACATGAATGGGATTTGAACACAGGAGTTGTGGTGCTCCCTTGCCGAAGGAGCCTGGGGATCAAATTGGGGCTTTTGAAGATATGAGGAGGATGTGGGTCTGGATTTGCTCTGGTATATCATCTCGAAGACAGCGTGCTATTGAGAAAAATCACAGGACACAGCCAACTTGCTCAGCCTTTCTAATCTTAAGCCCATCATCTGGGAGCTTAAAATTATTAAGAAACAAGGGGATTTTATTTCAAACTTAGTCTTCCCCAGCGGAGTCGCCACTATGTTAGCACCTGAATCTGCCTCAGGCTAAAGGAAGGCAAAATTCAGGGTAACCACAAACCACGCTCAGTTTGGTAGCTAGCCCTACCAGAAAAGGAGAGGGCTCTCTTTGGGTCACACTCAGTGAATAGATGGAACGAGAAGGACTGAGAGGACTTTCAAACGAACTATTTGTCTTAGGCTAGTAAGTGAAAGTGAAAACAAGGAGTGATTTTTATCAATGACTGTATTTCTGGGATGTTATGGGACCATTGAACCTCGATGAACAGAGAACTAAAAATGAAGGCACATATTATTTCGTGAGGCAAGGTAGGCTGAAAGCATAGCAATTTAGTTTTAAAATGTGGCGGGATGGAAAGATTGATTAAGAAGTTGAAAAGGGCATAGGAGATGAATCCTTTTCAAACAGAAGAATGAACATTGTATATGAAATTTTCCCACGGGTAGAGCAATAGAATTGAATTCTACCTGATCTCACTCGAAAAATTTCACTAGAAATGGATACGAAATGAAACTATGGAACATAACAAAGAAATGGAGAGAATGATTAAGAAGTTGAAAAGGGCATAGGAGATGAATCCTTTTCAAACATAAGAATGAACACCTTATATGAAATTTTCCCACAGGTAGAGCAATAGAATTGAATTCTACCTGATCTCACTCGAAAAATTTCACCAGAAGTGAATGCAAAATGGAATAAAAAACATAACAAGATACATATGAAACATAAGTGGAACACTTTCTATACTCACAACCACAGGAATCTCATGAAACAGAGCCGTTGCCTTTCATTAATTCTATAAAAAAATATACAATGCAGAAACAAAGTTTCTTTCCCACAGTCTCCCAGAAGTTACAAGCCAACCAACCCTTTGCAAATAACTTGCATACAATATATAGAATGTGTGAGGAAGAGATAGAATGCCCAGGGGTTGGGAAGTTACTCAAATTATTTCGAAATGGAGATGGAGAGCCAACCATCAACTACAGGTGCAGCGCTGCAAATATGACATTTGGCTTTGGGGTGACCGTTTGCCTTCCTTCGCCACTTGGATAGAAGCCAATCTGGAGAAAAAAAAATTAAATGTCGCCTTTGGTGCCAAAAACCGAAGTGTATATGAGCGGGCCCACTTGGAGAAGTCGCAAGCCGAAATTTCCCGAAACGGAAACAAATTGCCAATTTTTCCTCTGTGCGCCGCTCCCTTTCTTTGTGCGTCACGCTACTTTGGAGCCTATTTTGGGGCACTTCCAGGTGTCCAAAATGTGCCCAAATGGGCTTGTTAGAAATCTTGGCCTGTCTACTTTCTAACCCCACTAGAATTTCTGAATTTGAAGATCATTTTCCCCTCCAAATATTCATTTTCCCAAGACTGCTTTCTGTGTGTCTAAAAAGTGGCAGAAAGGCCATTTTTGGGTGTTTTTTGACTTTTAGGAGACCCAAAACTTATCAAAATTTCTAGCCTGGACACCAGTAGATGTATTTTTTGATGCTGAATCGAGAAATGCAAACCTTTTCGCGATTGGAGTGCTAGAATTTTAGCGCCGCGCAGGGTGTGTGACGCACAGGGAGAAAATCCTTGTTTTTCGCCCAAAATTTTCCCTGTGACCAAAATTTGCCCAATTTTTTTGAGATTTGGGCTGGAAGTTCTCTATGGGGTGCTTTGTTGAATCAAGGAAGCCTCAGCCAAGTTCCTGAGCCTATCTTGCTCTTTTTCCCTTTTTTCCCTTTTTGTGGCTTTCCTCAGTTTTGCATTCAAACTCCTTATTCGGGCTCTCAAACTCAAGTTTCATGCCCCGTAATGATGAGCCATGTGTCTCAGCAGTGTGTTGTCTTTGTCGGCCTTGTTCAGCATTTTGTCCAGGTGCATGTTGACTCTCTCAAGAATAGACTCACGATCATCCATAACCTGTTGCTCCAATGAAGTAAATTCAATCCTCCTCTGATGGGCAGTTAGGCGATCCTCACGGATGTTCTGCAACTCCATGATCACATGCTAGTATTCCAACTGTTTGTTTCTCTGCTCCAGATGCTTGACGACCCATCTAGCCCTCTCGAAATTTAGCATCAAGTCTTTGATCTCCGTGTCCTGCTCGTGAATGGTCATCCTGAGTTTGGAATTTTCTGCCTCTGTCTCTTCATTCAGAATGAGGATGACACTGGTCTCATGTGTACCTGATGGCCCCTCATCATGCACGGTCTCCTTGCCCTTGTCCAATACCTATGTGGTCGATGCCGGAAGTGAGGCTCCTTCCACCCCGGGTGGAGATAACACTCGCTTTACTGCTGCAAACAAAGGCTTGGTGCCTTTCGGATAGCCTCTCTGATATGTGATGGAAAATGGCACCACAGTGATCTCATGGTGCTCATGTTGATGAGAAGGACCACCTATCTCATGTTTTGCCTCTGATACTACCTATGGAGCACTGAAGAAGTCACGAGAGATGAAGTCCTCCCAAGAAATGCCCTGTAATCTCAACTGATGGTCTACCAAAATCTAGATAAGAGCAAAGTGATATACGCTATTGAGCTGCTGCCAAGGGGTCTTGTGCTGCATGAATTTCCTCATCCTCTCTATGTTTCCGCAAATGAAGAATGGGAGGTTCATCATATGCACCTTGGTGAAGTTCATGAGTAACTTGATGTGATAGGCATAAAGGTGAGAAAACCTCCCCTCGCAACTGAAGTATTTCATGATCAATCTCATGAGCGGAGCATAATCATCTCTCAGAAATCTGAATGGGAAAACCCTCGTGAGCTGACTCAAACAACTGGCTTTTATGTAAGGCTCATAAAGCTCCCTCTCCACCTTCATCTTCTTGTGCCACTATTATCCAACATTTAGTATGCATGTTGCCACTGATATGGTCTTGGGTGTCAATGTGAAAGTGACCCCTGCCAAGATAGATTTTCCTCCATGTAGGTGAAGTGAAAAGAGGCGGGCCAACTCATGATGAATCCTGACATTTGCCACCCTCTGACAAAATTCGAAACATGCCAAGTGCTGGAAACAAGACATAGCGAGAGGGCATGCCTGCAACTCGGTGAGGGTGTTTGGTTCATCCCTGACATGTCTGCCACTCCTAGGTCTCCGGGGAGCCTGTTCTCCTGAAGCTGTATCACTGTGGGTTTCCCCCTCATAATCTGATGAAGTCTCCGATGCCATTTCTGCAGTTTGTACCCTGAATTTCTTTGTTGCCCTCTGAATCCACTGAACAGATAGATGCTCTGCAAATCTGCCACCAAGGGGACAATAAAACAGGGGAATTTAGGAGGGGAATGATGAAAAGAGGAATAGGGGTTTAAAAGGAGAAATTTACAGGGATTTGGGAGTGTTTGAGTACGATGTTGATGAGGTATGGTTTGGATGTTTTGAGCCATAGGAATAAAGGGGATAAATGGATATGATTACATGGAGCTAGGGTGATTATCAGGGGAACTTGCTACAGGGGAATTAGCTAATAGAGGTAAGGTAGGAGCATGCTTTAACAATAAAGTCACTGTAGCAAAACCCTAGCTTTCTTGACCCTTTCTATATCATCTTTTTTTTACCTTTAAAAATTTTTCATTTGATTTCATGGTCATCATAACAACATCCCCTTTCAAGTTTAAACAACAATGCTGAAGGTAGTTGGGCTACCCCTCCAACCTTGAGGGTCATTGACAAAATTTTTGGGCAATATAGTGTGTTTTGGGCTTATAAGTCTGTGCGCTGCGCACTCTACCCAGTGCGCCGCACGCCGGGTATGCTTCGCACCAATGGCAATTTTGCACGGTGGCCAGGCTCCCAGTGCGCCGCGTGCCCTGAGTGCACCTCGCCACCTTGTGTGTGCGCCGTGCACTGTCACAGTCGCCCAACTTGCTTTGCAAAACAGGGGAGGGGGTTTTAGTGGTGAATTTAGGATGATTTTCTTAGGAAAAATGATGGAGGGGAGGTGAGAATGGCGAGGGGTGAGGGGACAAGGGTAAGGGAAGCAGGACCTTGGCGTCATCATCACAATTTTGTAACTCCATTTATTGTTTTTCTTGGTGATCTTTCCATGGATGGCTTTGTGCTTTTGGGTACCATTTAAACATCTTATAAACACCATATCATTGACAAAATTGATGTACAAGAGGTGTTATAAAGCCTACCTCTTGATTTGATGAGCTTCACGAAGGCTTGGAACGATTTTGCCTTGTTTTGAACTGCTGGACTGTGTGCCGCGCGCCTTATATGCATCGCGCCTATGTAATTTCTTAGAGGTGGACTGGCTGTGTATGCATCACGCGCGGTGGATGTGCCACGCTCCTGCCTGTGTGCGCCGCGCTTCTCAAATCACCTACCCACTCACTCAAATGCTCACCAATCTCACTCTCCCACCTTTGCAATGTCTTTCTAAATCTCCAATGGCACAATGGCTTTGCTTTGGGCCACAATATGTATTTATAAGCTTGAGAGAAACTGATTTGATTTTTTCTCTTTAAAAACCCATTTTCTAATGTTTGTGTTCTGCACTTTTTCATTGACTTTTACAGCATTTTGTTTTTTCCATTTTCTTCAAAATTTTGGCTCTCTTGATGAAATTTTTGGCATTCTTCTGTGGGGATTGTGTGACTGGGCCTCTGGCTTTAACATCCATGACTGCATTTGCAAATGTCAACTGTCGATTTTTTGGACAATTTGTCATGGTTGACCTTGTTTGACTTTTCTTCAAAATGGAGTTTTGAAGAAGAGTTGATGTCTCTTGCGATGATGATGAAGCTTTCTGCACTGTAGGTGTATAAGGTCTCCCTCTGGCCTGCATGGCTTGTTTCTGGACATGTTTTTTCAAGGACCAAACTAATGAATTTCTAGACCCAAACCAAAAATGACTCTGTCCTGAAATAGGACCAGACCTTGACTATCATGAATATTATTGATTTTGAACCAAGACCTGAACCAGCATGGGCCAGACATGAGGGAAACTGACTAGCATGACTTTCTCCGTCAGGTCATGGCATGTCCCTAGCAGAATGCAACTAGAAGAGAGAGGAGCGGGACACCTAATCATGAAATGCATAAAGAGTTTTGATCCCTGACGGAGGACTTGACCAAGCCAACTCTAACAGTACCAACAACTTAACACGCAGATATTTTCTAAATATGACTTGGTTATGCACATGATACACACCATTTAATTTCATGACAAGTAGCAAGGAATATAAATGAACATGAAGATGAAGGATGTGATGAGAAAGGGAATCGACTAAAAAACCTACCACTACATCATATTCGACCTGGTTATTGGTGGCAGATCCAATGCAGACGTCGTTCGAAAGCACTAACGTATGCAAGCGGGTAAAAATGGCCCAGGTTGTCGAGGCTCTATTCTTGAAGAAGCAACTTGCACCATCAACATGACCGATATATGGTGTGGATGATGGATCCATCTGAAAGGTGCAAAAGACAACAGATGAGATAATGCATCCTACTTAACTTCATGATAAAAATAAAGACATGCAAATCAATGAGATAAGCTATGAGAAAATTTTTTGTAGGTAGATTGCATTGGGATTATTAGGAAGTAAATGGCCTTTAGAATCCTCCAAAAAATATTCCCCCTTACCTAAGTGCAAGGGTAATTAGGGGTAGACATAGTTTCCATGATGTCCTCATCAAAATGGAAGATTAGCGGATGAGACCAATATTGACTACATCATGCGGCACGATACCTAGTGCATCAACCTGAGAAAGAGGGTTCACATATGCATCATATGGAATGGTAGACAACGAGATAGTAGATGAAGGATCTATGGATGTTGAGACCCGGGATTCTGTTGAAAGAGGTTGAATAGAAGTGTGCTCAGAAACCTCAGAAAGGATTGCCTACGAGGAACTCAAGGATGCTGACAGGTAAAGGATATGGCCCGTGGTGTCCATCATCTCGACATCTGGGGAAGGGATCACGATGGTGGGACTGGATTCCCCCTATTCTGCTTTACTATTGGTACAAAAATCCATAGGAAGAGGAGAAGGTGATCCATTATGAGTGGTCTCGTATTCGCGAAGTGCCTTAAGGAAATCACAAAATTTGTTGAGATGAGGGCAACAATGGGAGTAGTCACCATGATGATCACACAGGGCACAAGGGTGATTTTTGCGTAACGTTCTGAGTTTCTTGGGTGGACCTGGTAAGTTAGCATGGACTTTAGGGATATTTGACTCAGGGAACGTTTCATGAACCAAAGGTTTGAGATGAGGAAGCTCAGGACAATTATTTGTCGCGTGCCCCACAACTTTACACAAAGTGCACAGAGGTGATGACTTTGGGGCCTTGGGGACTGGATGAGGTTGGGGAGCCTTGTCCATAGGTTCTTTCCTCTTAGATTTTCCCCCTTGTCCAGATGCTTTCACAACAAGAGTGGGTTTCTCTTGAGGTTGTGACGGAACTAAAGTAGTGGTAGGGGCCATAGGTACCAGTTGAACCAGGGTTAGAGCACGATAAGTTCTTAGCTGACCAGGAAGAATGCTTGTAGGGGGATCAATGTACCATATGGGGATCCCTGAAGTCATGTTAGGAAGGACCAACAAAGCCATGAAATGGACATAAAATATTGTGGGAGGGGGAAATAAGAAAGGCATCTGGCCTGCAAAGGTAATGTCCCAACGAAACAACTCTTGGATGGTTGAGACCTAGAGGAACAGTTCCTGGGGGAAGATAGGAGAGGCACCCACAAATGGAGGAGGTCCTAGGGGGTGGATCTGGATGGCTCGACTGGGATGGTAACTACAAGATGCAGAGGAGCTCGTTGTGGATCGAATGTACTAGACTACTTGAGGAAAACCCGTGACGCTGAAAGATTTAGGCTCTAAGATGAGAGGGGGGAGGACCAGGGAAAGAACCCAACAATGAGGAATCTTTATAGAGTTTGGGTGAAGAACTAGTGAGAGGAGTTGAAGACTTCTTATCTAACACTGATGACATAATGGACTCGAGGGACGTCACGGATGTCGGCTCGTAGTAAGTCAACTGATCTATGGTAACGATCTTCCCTTCATGGGGGAAGCACATCTTGTGTAAAACTGTAGATGCGACCGCTGAGATTGAAGATCTGTAACTATGACCCAAGAGAATGTTGTAATCTAAAGGGGCATAAATAACCTCAATATCTACATGGAGAGTCTTGCCCGCAAGGGTCACTGGATAGTTGCAGTACATGCTAAGAGGCTAGGAGAAGTGTCTGTCCCAAGCATACAAAGTGATGGTGGAGGCGGAAAACTCAGGTGACTAAATTTTTTCCCAAATGGTAGTGGACATCACATAGGTGGATGCACCATCGTCAGTAATGCATCGGGATATGACGATGTTACGGACTCAGACTAGTACCTAGAAAGCAACAGAGCAAGGAAATGGGGGATGTTCTGATGTATCAACTGGGAAGACAATCAAATGATCGTTAGAAGGATCTAGTACTCCCAAAGAAGTTATTAGAGCTTTCTTTCGAGACGGGCATGACTAGAGTACATCCAGCGTTGACATGGCGACAAGTGATTGCGCCAAGCCATCTACTATATTGTATGTATGGGCAACTCGGTTAGAAGCTGTATTATGGCATAATGGTCCCTTTGGGATCTTGGGAATTGCCTCATCTTTAGGTTGAGGGGTCTGTAATGGAACATTTGATGTCATAAAAGGCTCAGTAGAAGCTTTGGCTTTGGAATCAGTGGCGGACGAAGTTGATGGCTTATCATATTGACGCGATCGAGTTTACAAGTTGGTATCGGAGGGATTAACCTCATTAGAGCTCATCATGAGGATTTGGTAGTCACCAGGACCAGAAGGTTGGGGAGGGTGGGCTGCTTGACCTAGGTGAGGTTGAGAACAAACAAATCCTTGTTGAGGGAAAGGATTTGTAAGCATTTTCAGTTGAATGGTGCACGATTCTGAGGCAATTGTTGGCCTCTAGAAGCTGCTTGAGCTTCGCACATTTGGCGCATCTGGGGTAAGATAGCACGTTCATGTGTATAATGGCCATGTACACCAAAACATACACAAGGCTTGTTCGTACGAATAGCCTCATTTTGCTTGGGTTGGCTTCCCTGTTCCTGGTTGTTGGTGTTAGGCTGGTTCCCCTCAGATTCACTAGGTTGATTACCTTGATTACCCTGGTTACCCTTGTTACCATTGTTACCCTTCCCCTTATTATTTTTCTTCAAATTTTGGGGATTGGTTGCACTTTCCTGTGCAAACACCTGACCCTAACGGGGCAGTATCTACTGGGGCTGAGGATGCATGGGAGGTTGCGGTGTTAATGCTTGAGGGGCTGGAGTGCTCGATTGTTCATAAGGAGGAGCAATGGTTTGGTAGACAGGTTGGGGCCCTCAAAACATGTTGCTAGCAGGAGGGGCATAAGTCTTGGAGGAACTGGTGCCCCGCTGTGGATGGCCATAACTTTGTTCAGTATATGGGAAAGGATGTGAAAGGGTTCCAACGATACCGTCGGAAATGTGAGATTCCCCCAGTGCATTGGAACCTCCAGGACGGGGAAGGTTTGGAATGATGGTATAGACAGAACGAGATTGCACATAAATCAAGTCATATCTCAGAGTGGTTTGGAGAGCTTCTTCCTCAGTCTGAGAAAAAGGGAATGCAACATCTTTCCCAATGGGTGCTAAAAGGCTTCTGAGAAACCATTCTAGATAGATACGGTCTTCGAAGTGTGGGGCACGACATGTGCTCCTCCTTCTATGCCACTCTTGAACATGGTCGGAAAGGTGAGTCGCAGAGGGCTGAAAAAATGAGGTCAATATCTTTTTATCGGTGTCGTATCAGAGAGGTAGCTAGAAATATGAGAGGAACAACTTAGCAAGCGTCGCGAAAATGGAATGAAATGTGGCCGGCTACTCTACATACCATTTTGTAGAATCTCTAGTGAGCATGCATTGGAACAGCTGAAAACGAATGAAGTCATCGGTAATGGAGTTGGATGAACACCACTTGTGGAAGGAGTGAACATGATCGGTAGGATCCTCTCCAGAATTACCCTCAAACTTTGGGATATTTGAGGGAAGCTTAGTCGGCATAGCATGCCAACCAGCATCGTGGTGTATTGGGTCATTTATCAACTAGCTAAAATCCAGGAGACTTAAGTGAGCCATAAAAGGGAGTATGGGAGTTTTTTGAATGGTTCATGAGATTTCTCCTCTAGATGTGATCACTATGGTAGAACTAGAGCCAACACACGTTTGGATTCCTACACCAGCTGTTGGTCCAAACATGGTGACAATATGTGGTGAAGGAGGCTCGGAATCAGATGAACCAGGAGAAGAGTTGGTATGGTGACTCAGAGGGCTATGAACTCGAACCCAGTGGGGAGGAGTAATATGCCCGAGTGGAAAATAGGGGTGAAGCTATAAGAGTCTCTGTGACAAATGCCTTGGTGGCACAATGGTGGTAAGACACATGTGACATGAAAATGGTGAAGGGAGATCAACAATATGACTTTGTCTCGATGAGGGGAGATAAATTTATTATGTTCAGTCTTGGCTTGGGGCTGTAAACCAACTACCCTTCGCTTAAGGTGTGCTTGTGTCTGCAAGTGTATTTATTGATTAAGCCCAGATCGTGTTTGTGAAAAAGAAAAAAGTTTGTTCAAAATAATCTGAAATTAACAAGAGTAAATGAACAACAAAACCATTAACTAAACCCCACCCAAACTGAATTTGCAAACACTATGTTGGTTTGTGGTGAAATTGACTGAAAACACACTAAAAAGTTCAAGGGATCTAAGTGTTGGTGTGACTGGGATGAAATGACACTAGGCTACTGGAAAGTGGTGCATTAACAATAAAAAACTAGAGGAAGATCGCTACAAAAAGATAGGGAGATGGGTGTAAATCCTAGGGAAATCGATGGGACCCTAAGGCCAACGACCAAACAAGGTTTAATGTGAAACCATGGATGGAAACAACCTATCTTTGGAGATCTAAAATAAAAGGGTACAGATCTAGAAAATATCGTTGAAAGCGCTGGAGAAACTCAAACTTCTTACTCAGCTAAACTCCTCCTATAAAGGTGGAAGCGTACTAGAAGCCCTAAGGGGATAAATTCCACTTTGACGAGTAAATCAGAGTAGATCAAGGCCTAAGCATTATGAGACAGAGGTTAAACAACCCAACACATAGCTCTTGACAAAACCCAGAAACAGATCTGATAAAAACCTGGAAACCGTAAAATCGCAGGTGCTAACCTATTTTAAGGGGGGGTCATAGTTTTTGGGGTGAAATATGCACTCTAGACTCGAGATCGCACTTTTTGGGTTAAAAAGTGTGATTTCTAATCCTTGATTCTCGATCTGGAAAATCTCAGAGAAACTACCGTCTCTGTCGCAGCTTGTTTCTGTGACCTGCAGAAAAGAGCAGAAAACTTGCAGAAGTTAGAAATTTGACATATCTAGGGTTAGAAAGCTAGTAAATAACATTAAGCATCTGAACAAATAAGAAACCCTAACCTGAAAACTCAAGGTCACCCAAGCTTCTAGATCTGAAGTAAAAAATGAATGGAGTTGCCAATTTTGTTGTAGTGTTTTCGTCTCAAAGATGTACGAAAAGAACCCACTTAAGACTGCGGATGACAAACAGTCTGAACAATATAAATGGCTACTATTGCAGCAAATGATAGAAGCAAAACCTCGAAAAGTCCTGACCTATGGAACAATCATAGTTAAACATAAAAAAGAAATAGTAATAAATCCAATCATCTAATGGAAACCAGATATACAAAGAATATATTTTATTATAAATGCTGTGAAGGGAACAAATAAATTTTACCAGTCCCCCTCTATGGGATGGGTTCTTGTCTATCCTAAAACATTTTCAGCTTGTGTAGAGTCTCTCTCCTATATAATGTGAAAACCCAACAAATAAAATGTTTGAGCTTGATGGGAACACAAATGGCAGAGAAATGGTGTGCGACAATGAAAATTATAAGAGTTACAGCAATGAGTGCAACAACGAAAATAATCGAAAGTAAATAATGAATGGAATAACAAAATATTGAGTTATCCTCGAATAATGAGCAATAATAAAATATTATTAACTCCATTCTTGGAATAACCACTTGGAATATTTTATTATATTTGGTTAGGAGGGAAAACGCATTTAAACTTTTATTTAGAAATAATAAATAAATAAATGATTTATTTATCATCTCAAGAAATTGGTTAAGGAATAATAAATAAATAATGATTTATTTAATTATTTCTAAGGGATTTAGTCAAATTTGACAAGGAATAAGAATTAATTAGTGATTAATTAATTATTCCTAGAGAAAAATAAGATAACTAATAATTCATCTTTTGATTTTTCATAATTGGGTCAAATATGACAAGGAATAATAATTGAACAATGGTTTAATTAATTATTCCTAGAAGAAAAGAAAATAAATAGTGATTTATTTAATTATTCTTCATGGGTTTAATTATAAATTACTTAACAAAGGTGGTTTATTACGTAATTTCTTACAATGAAAGCAATTTTACTATGGTAAAATTGGCTTTACATGGTGTACTTTGATCCATCTAGTAAATTAGGCTAGATGATCAATTTTTGGTGATAACACTTTCATCAAAGGGGACCGAGTTAAACAAGGAGAGAGGGTGGAATATTTTTTCTTTAGCAAGTGAATCTGAGGGCCATTGAGGATAGAACTAATAGCCATAGGCATAGATTGCATCAAAACATTCTACCGACACTTCTGAGCCATGGATCAGGTCAAGAATGGTCTGATCCACCATTTCACCTTCTGGGAGGCACCTCACCACAAAAGGGAGTATTCAAATCACTAGAGCAAGGAGGTTGGCTGAAAATCGCACATACCCATCAAATCAATCGCATGGGACTATACCACTGACAGAAGGGAATTCAAGGCACTCATAACTAAACAATCGCATTGTTGATCTGAAGGGTGATGTTTCTCAGTAGCGGTCGAGGTCGCAAGGAGGGTAATTTTGTGTGTTAAAATTAACACCGAGCCATCTAATGAGTAGAGGTGTTAGATTGGTTTCAACCTCTGATTCATTTCAATGGAAGGCGAAAGGGAACTGTTGCATGTTGATTAGTTGATATAGCCTGAGCATTGGTCACATTGCCAAAACACTATCACAACAACTGTCTGAGCAGAGAAAGGAGTTGAGTGTCCCCATATCTGTTCTAGGCCAAAGGAAGTGGACATAGCCTGGGCGTTGCACTGTCACCACAACCCTCTTAGCGCAAGAAGGAGCCGAGCAAGTTTCATAGGCTTTGGTTTTGGCATTGACCATTGATTCATTATGGGAGCCAAAGTTGTCATCACTCTTAATAGCAGAGACAAGATTATTTTTACCGTAGCATCGGTCAAGGAGCCAACCATGGTCCTCTTCAGGTGCATGCCAAAGTATTTGTTCTATTACATTAGATAAATTGATCTCGTTACATCAAGATCACTCACACATTAGTCATAGAGGCAAAGACACCGTGTTTTTGCGGAATCGAGTAAATTATATTTCATCAAAAGATTTCATGGTGGGTCACCATAATTAAATAAAGTAATGTTATCTCTTTTTTCATTATATAGTATGTTGCATTATGTGGTTGGATTGGTGTAGAGGTTTATCATTTTCAAATATAGTCTTATGCCTATACATTTGAAACCTCTAACATCAAATTCAATGTCACACAATATCCATTGATCACTCGCAAGGGCATAATTATTGTGTCCATGGACTCTTGATTAGCGTATGAAGATCCAAGTCTTTACCTAAAAACTGATTCTCTTTCCATCTAGACAGATTTTTCGCTCAAAAATCTCAGTGTGGAAGCATGAACGATGGCGGGTTATGGAATAAACCATGTTTATAGTTTTGAAAATTTTGATTGGTTTTAGCATTTGACAAGGGGTTTGTCAAATTTTGGAGTTTGACGATAGAAAGGAGCATTTGTGTTAAAAAAACAAAAAGGGAATAGGAAAGGAAGGAGGTGGTACAATCATCTTACTAATATCAATCAAGTTTGTATTTACCTTATCTTGGGGCGAAATCCATTGAAGAATTAGTATATTCATGCTTTGGTATGAGGGGAGATGGGACCTTCCCTAGAAAACACTCATAAAATTTTGGACAAAATTCTAGATAAAATAAAAGAAGCATGGGGCCTTTTCTTAGCAATACCACTTTATAATAGAATAGCAAGTCTTTCCCAAAAATGGTCTATGCCA
>APFE031432232.1:69143-88545 GCA_000404065.3 Pinus taeda | reverse complement strand
GGTATTTAATGTGGCAGTTGCCCATGGCATTGGCCCATTGTATTTACCTTTGTTTTTCGAGGGAAAACAATAAAATAAAGTTTCTAAAGAGTCAATCAAGCCTATAAAAGGGGATAGGAGAGTTATTTATCTATTTGGCTTTTGTTGTGAACTTGGCAAGGCTAGTTCTAGTTGATCCTAGGTATGAAAACCCATGGGAGTAATTTGTGTAGTGGATCCATCTAGGATCTACGATTGTGCTTCAATATATTTAATTTCTTTGTTGATGGGTAGCCATACATGCCAAGGCACAGACTTTAGTATGTCTTGTGTGGGCATGTAATTTTGTTTCTATTTATTGACATAAAGAAGAGGCTGCATTCTTATATGTTTATTGTGTTAGGTGTTTTTAGTGCAAGAATTTCATTAGAACACCTAGAGTGTACCATATCTCATTAAAATTTTGATGTTGGGATATTACAACATTCAATCATGCAATATTTGCATGTTAGTGGAGCCCTATAAGCAAAGTAGACTTTCTTCATGGTTTTTCTAATATTTTGACAAAATTATCACTATGCAACAATGGGGTTAAGGTCCATTTTCATTTATTCTTTTTAAATGAAATAGTCAATGAACACTACTTCCACAATTAAGGATAATTTGTATAAGTTCAAAATATAGATCCAAATATGCATATACCAAATAAATGGCTAACATGCATGCATATAAGCGTAGTAGTTATATTTCTCACAATAAGTATGAATCCTATATAAAGGATAAAGACTCCCCTCCCCATTGAGATATATCGAGTCTTATTTTTTAATCGCGCTCTACTTTGTTGGAGGTTGCCCCCTCGAAGAGGCAAGTGAACACCGCTTTCATCTCTTAATAATAAAATACTTGTTGTTTTTCTCATTTTGTTCTATGTTCTGGGTTGTATTTCTTTGCATATTTGGTATTCTGGAATTTCTTGCAGGTCAAGAGCATAACAATTTATGAGTGGTACATGAAGGTTTTTCCAATGGTTTTTAAAACTACCATTCTCCTTCAACATACCATGTGTGGTTCAACAAGTGCAAGGTTATGCTATGATTGTGACACCTTGTTAATCTTTGAAATATCTTGCAGCCTTTTCTTTGCAAAGTATACATGAATTTGATCATCCCATCACATTTGTCTTTCTATAATCCTTGGATTTACCTCCAACATGTGAATAGATTTTATTGAGACTTGTATATTGAACATGCCAACTATTGCCATGATTTTAATGGTGTCTTGTGCTAATAATTACCAATCATGGATAAGCTTACATGACACAATGCCTTAATTTGTGGATGAGATCAATCAAGGCTCCCTGTATTCATGAAATGAATATAGTACTCTGAATGATCCGAGTCATAATTTTCTAAACAATAATCACAAAAAATTAAAAATGTACCTTATTTTTGAAAACTAAAAATATTACATTTTTCACTTTAATCCGAACAAAGATTGTTTTTAAAAATATTTACATTTTTCACTCTAATAATAACAAAGATTTTAATTTTTTTTTCCACCCAATCAAAATAACCCTGCCCCTTTGCGCGTGAAGAAATGCATGAAGAAGAATAACTCGTCTGCCCAGCTGTGCGAATAAATCTTAGTTACATCAGTAAACAGGGCAAAAACATATATGAGTGGGGGTCGAGTCCGCATTGGGTGGCCCACCCCCGTAATCCCCACGCGGTGTACTGACATACAAGGTCTTGTTTTGGGGCGGCCCGCTTGGGGCCGGCCACGTGGCCCGTCGGTCCCGAATCAAATGTAACGGCGGATAATATGACATGGTGGAGGACGTTGGGGCGTGGGCCGGGTCCACCGCCGGTGGCCCGCCCACCCCATTAATATAGTACGTGAAAACATGAAAGTCAAAGCTTCAACAAATTTTTTCCCGCGATATGATATTAATGGAATCTTGTACACATTAAAGTTGACGGTAAAGCGATGGATTATTTTCCCGTGACAAGGCTCATTAATGGAATCTTGTACACATTAAAGTTTAGGGGTGGTAACCATGATATGATATGATATGATTTGATTAAAGTGTAAGCACCATAAAATAGGATTTGATGAAAGTATACAACATCATCATAAATATGTTGACAGTTGTTGATACTGGTCAAGTCATTCCATATTTTGGTGGATAATTTCATAACCACTTTTACTTTCTTCCCTATGAAGTTTTCAGCGAAACGAATGGGAAATGATAATTCCTCGAAGTAAGTGGCTTTATATAGAATGATAATTCTTGCACTTTTATATTTAACATTGATATTAAAATATATAAATTTGTATCTTTTTATTTTAGTTATAGAATATATTTTATTAATATACCAACAAAATTTGATACAGAAAATAGTTGAGACTATATTTAAATAATTAATATATAATTCAATGTTGTTTTTTTAATATTTTTGTTATGAAATTTTGGGGTGGCAGGGGTGGTGGCCCGTCACCTTATTTATGATTTTTTATTTTTTTTGATATTTATAATGAGGGGGTTGTTTTTAAATTTTTAGAAAATAAGGGTCATTGGGAAAATTAACGAGGCCGCAATTTCGACCAATTCCGGGAGCTAGGTTTATGCCTCGGGGTCAGTCAAATTATAGGACACTTAAACTTGGCCCATACCCCAACTTTGACCAAAACTTTGACTGGCTCGTTCTCCCTCATACGAGCTCGGATTGATGAACTGTTCACACCTCGTGATCAGGACGACGAGATCTATGCTCTGGTCTATGGTCGAATTCATTCTGAGCACTTCGATTTTCGAGCATTCATAAGCCCTCTTTGTCCTGTGCGTCTCTCTGGAGCCACCTGGATCACTCCTTGATGTTGCTGAGATTCTCATTTTCCCCTTTCACATGTTTCTCTAGGATTTCTAATTGAGTTATTTCTTCATTTAATTTTATAATATTATCTTTATCCATAGAAAAAGTTGAATCGTTATTATGTATAGGATTGTGAACGGTAGGTGTTAGAATATCACTGTTGAAAGTACACTCAAGAGTAGCAGAGGGATCCTTCACTTTTTATTTTTGTACTTCTTGATCCAAACAATAAAAAAAAATAGATATGTTTCTAAATTCCATTGACTGTTAGACTTTAGGAGAGGGATCCTTTACCTCTTCTTTTTGTGCTTCTTGATCCATACTATCAAAATAATAATAATAGGTATGTTGCTAAGTTTCATAGACCTTTGAACCTTTTCTTTCAGGATTTGTCGCTAATCTGTCTGATTCTTTTAGCTCTACAACTTTCAAATTCTCAAATGAAACAACATTGTCTACTTTTTTCATGCTTCATGTGATGCTTCTACATTTGTTTTGTCTCTTGGTGTCTTCGTTCCTTACAAAATCTTCCTTTTAATGCTCTTTTACGTCAGTTCAGATATCACAATGGTTTTTTTTTGTAGTTTCCCATGGATTCTTCGTAATTGCTTTTGTCACCTTTCTTTTTGGTTCTAGCATGATCCTTTTTATTCTTCTTCCTTTCATATCTTATTCTCAACAATTATCCTTTCTGAAGTAGCATTGATTTTATGGTATCTTCTATTTCAGTAGCATCTTCGTCTTCCAATATCATCATAGACTCCAGTCTTAAAATTTCTTTTGTCTCTATGATTTCAGTGTCCTCTCTCTACTAGAGTTTCTTTGACTTCTTTATTTTCTTCTTGACGGTAAGGGTTTGAAAAATCCCTACCTCTTCTTCCTTTTCTCTTTGGACAAATAATTTTTTTCTTCGAATGCCTCAATAAAATAATTTATTACTAAACAAGGTTCCCAATAGTCAATTTTTTTTTCTCAACAAGAATTTTGACTAACTCAAACTAATATAAGGCTTTGTCAAGATTCCTAGAATTCTTTTAGATATTAAATGCCATTATTCTAGGGCTACTGATCAACTAGTAGGTTAAAATTATCTCCTTCCCCTTTAGAAAATGCATCAAAATCCTAATATGGTAGAAAAACGTAGTTTCATACCTAGCTTCATAACTAATAAATTTGTAGATAATGAACAATTGCTCCTTTGACATTGTTACACTATATAGAAAGTATCCTCTAATTCTATCTCAGAATTTGTGAACACCATTAAATGAATTAGAGCTTACAAAGGAGAAAACTATGCAACACAAAATCAATGAACTGTTTTACACAATGTGATTCATTGGACAATATCAGTAGCCTTAAATCTCTCAGTATGGCTCCCATTGCTTACGAATTAATCCTCTAGCTAATCATAAATTGGAATAAGCCTATATGAACTATTTGGAATATTTGATTTATTTAATTCTCTATGTAAATGGATTTACTTCAAGTTTGTGCACATTAAATAGGACTTATATCCATTATCTATTTTACAGGCATATCAGGAAGCCCATTAAAGGAGTATAGTCTACCTACTCCATTAACGATGATATATGCATCAATAAAACATTGAGCCATCATCGTTAATTCCATTGCATGAGAGATATAATATTGTGACCTTATTATCACTCTGAAATCATTTCTTGACGTACATATGGCATTCATAGGTTTTAGTTGAGGTTCCAATTTTAGTTGGGTGACCAATTTGGTGAAATTCACTTATTATGGCTTCAATGCTAGAAACGATTACTAAGACATTAAAGCACCATTTTTAATAATTCTGATAGTGCTTTTGTTAATTCCCAAAGGCTTGAGGACAAGGCATTAGGCCTAAATCACAAACTCAATGTTAAGCACCTCTAATACTTTATTAGGCCCAAAGGCCACAATACTGTTAACCTTAGAAGCCTTCACAAAACCAAGCCCTTGGTGCACTTGTTGTAAATTGACAAAAGGAGTTAATCTACAGGAATGTTTGTTTCGCATGGTACATTTATTAGCCATACCTATCATAGAACATGGCATACTTATTTATAGTTTTACATTAGGCTCAAATCAAACAAACAACCTACTTTTACCATGGGCAATTCCTAATGTTATGGGTAAAAATCGCAAAAAAAACTATCCTAAAGTATTTCATGTTTAGGGGTTGCTCTTTAGTTGACATTAATGTGCTTGATATCCATTTAAGCCTGGTCCTCAAGATAGAAATTGTGAAAATCGTGGGTTCATGTCATTTCTCCAACAAATATTGTTGGAAATATTATTTTAATTAATGTGAAAGATATGGGAAGACTATAGATGTTGAAGATAAAGATTATAAGATGAAGATTGTTGGAAATATTGTTGTTGGACTTTTGATGCCTAGATTGGATATCTTATCTTTAAATTCATTTTACTCTAAATACCTAGTTTAAATGGGAGCATAGGATATATGGTTCAAATGATTATTCTTGGACATTTCCAACGATATATGTTGATATATGTTGCTTTTGCTAACTCCAACATAATGAGGACATATGAAATAAGATTATCTCAAGTTGACTAAGCCATGTAGTATGAGTTAGCTCACCCAATTTTACAAGTAGGGGTGACTTGAGTATAATTGAAAAACATCTAAGCTCAAAGAGATTCAAAGTGTGCAAAAGAACCTAGGAAATACTATTGACATTTTAAAAGTGGAGAAAAAATTTGGTTTACAAAGTGAATGAGTCATTTTTCCATTTTGTGATGTTTTAGACAGTGAAAATTTGAGGAGATAAAAGTAAGATATTCATGTTACATGAGGTAAAACTTTTATCCATTGATTTTCTATACTTTCGAAGATATGCCCTATGGAAGCTTTCCTAACTCATTGGTCCATTATACCTTTTGATATATTCCCTATTTATGCACATGACAAGCTTTAAAATATTATTAGAAAAAATTGGTACATGGTGCGAGGTAAGAAAGGGACATTATGTATGGAAAAGTGAGTGAGTGTTTACTTTGAGAATGGTCAATCTCTCTTTTATCTCTCTCATCCCGAGCCCAAAATCAATAAGTAATATCTTGTACAACATTAATGCTTGGAGATACATTTTTAAGGCATAGTTAAGATTCTTTAGAAATTTATGGAGAAGGTATCACAATTCTAGTTATAATTAGATCTATGAATTAGGGATTTGTCTCTAGCAACCAGATTAACATACGTCTTTGCATTTGCAAAGAGATAAAGTGAACAACCTATATTCTCAATTCGGGTAGCATACTTTGTGATCTTCATGAGTAATTTATTTTAACTTTGTGGTTTTATAGATCTTGGAAAGCTCTTAATCATAAACTTCTTAGACTAAATAGAAAGCAATGATCCAATCATAAAATATTTGCATGCTAGTATAGCCCTATTAGCCAAGTAGGATTTCTTGAGATACTCTATAATGTTTTGATAGAATTATCACCATTAGTGTCCACTGCAATTTCATTTTTTAAGTAAAATATTCAAGAAACATTACTTTGACTATTAAGGATAATATGATATGCTCAAGATATAAATCCAAGAGGTAGTATTTATGCACTATATTTATCTACTAAATAAATCCCTAACATGTATATAAGCATGGTATTTATGTTTCTCATAGTGTGTTTTTAATTGGGGAGTTAGCAAAAAATAGTTTCCATCATTCCCAAGGTAGCTTCATCTATAGTATCATCATCATCATATTCTAGTATGAGAGAAATCACCAAAATTGCTTCTCTAGAAGGATTTGGAAAGGAAAAAGCTTGGAAAGGAAAGATAATTTCAAGAAGAGGGACTCCTTTTCGGAGGCAATGAGGCAATAGGTGTTTTACTTGAATTATTTTTATGGTTTTAAATATTGTGATGAAGGATTTTCATTGTCCAAGTGTACAACATTCATATATAGTATTGACATCTGATAAATAAATGTAGTAGTTATAGGAAAAGTAATTCAAGAGTAATCAATGGACATCATGGCTTGCTGAGAAGGATTATCAATTTTGGCACATAGAGAGACACAATCCTAGGTGGGAATTCAATCACAAGCATCCTAGAATTTTCCAAACGTTACATGGAAAATCTTGTATGGTGTTTCCCTAGTAACATAGGTTGTGAAAATATATAGTTCATGGTGAATTAGGCTCTCATCTTTAGGGTTGTGAGAAATGGTTTTTAGAAGGAGCAACATATTTCTTTGGAAGCCACAGGGAATGTTATTAATCCTACAATTAATTCAAAATGTAAAATGAAAGTAGAAAAACAAGCATATGTGAATATTTTACAACTTTGGGGTAGTGGATAATGCTTCATATCTGAAATGGGGCTGCAAATTTTGGCAGGTTCTATGCTTGTAAATTTTAATGGAATTCCATGAATAATAACTTTCTAGATGATATTTTAAAACCATGAACTTGAACTTCCATTGGACATAATTAGTTGGGATTAATACTCCCTTGTCATTTACATAAATTCCCCTTATTTATTTATTTTGGTTGAAAATCAAGTCATCACTAATTACTTTTCCAACCATTGTATAAGGATTGCAAGAAACCTCATTGGGATTTATGTAAGGGTCCAACCCTATCCCCTTTATTTATGTAATAAGGTCGAGTCATAGTTATAGTTAGTCAAAGAGTCAATAAAGCTCGTCTTAATAATTGTAAGTGGTTGACCTGCATTTAAGAAAGGCACCATAGTTAGTTGCAAATGAGCCATGGTATTAGATAGATGGTATTGAGAGAACCATGGTAATGACCTATGGTATTGTATTTATGAATCCTATATAAAGGGTAGAGACTCCCCATTGAGATATATCAAGTCTTATTTTGTAATTGAGCTCTGTTATGTTGGAGGTTGCCCCCTCGAAGAGGCAAGTGAACACTGCTTTCATCTCTTAATAATAAAATACTTGTTGTTGTTCTCATTTTTTTATATGTTTTGGGTTGTATTTCTTTGCATATTTGGTATTCTGGAATTTCTCACAGGTCAAGAGCATAACAATTTATGAGTGGTACATGGAGGCTTTTCCACTGGTTTTTAAAACTACCATTCTCCTTCAACATACCATGTGTGGTTCAACAAGTGCAAGGTTATGTTATGATTGTGACACCTTGTTAATCTTTGAAATATCTTGCAACATTTTCTTTGCAAAATATACATGAATTTGATCATCCATCCCATCACATTTGTCTTTCTATAATCCTTGGATTTACTTCCAACATGTGAATAGATTTTATTGAGACTTGTATATTGAAGATGCAAACTATTGACATGATTTTAATGGTGTCTTATGCTAATAATTACAAATCATAGATAAGCTTACATAACACAATGCCTTAATTTGTGGATGAGATCATCAAGGCTAGCTTTATTTATGAAATTTTAAAAATGACTACAACACTTACAATCTCAAACTCCTTCCTAAAAAACAAAATCGTAGGGGTCAAAGGAAAGGCTTTATGAAACCTCTTTTCAACTTGAAACAAAATAAAAGGAGGTAGGCCATAAGTTCTCCACCACCCCAACTTAAGTTCAAATGAATTGTTTATAAAGTAGTATGAAAGATTCTTCACAGCTGATTTGAGAGGTAAATCCTCCAATTTTGAACTCAATTATTTTTCCTTAAAGATATCTTCAATAACCACCAAATATCTATAATAGTAATCTTATTATGAATCCAACTAATATTATTACATGAAAGCAGTTGATATTAGATAAAATTATATACATTTTTAATAATATTAACCACGAAAATACATTTCTAGGAAAATAATGAATCGAGTGATTCTATTGAAATAAATTCTCAAAAAGGAAAAAAAAAAAATTATTAACAAGACTACCAAAACCTATCTTACATAAAAAAAAACCTCATTAATAATAATAATTAAAAAATATACCACACATATATTTCCTTCGGAGTATAGAGCTACATGTGATACGTAAATTCAATGCAAGATTACCTTATTATCAATAATAATTATAAATTATACCACATGAACTAGATTTTCATACAACCACACTAGATTTTCCTTCTGAAGTATAAAGTGATACATGATACCTAAATTCACATGCAAGATTATGGTAAAAGTCCAAAAAAAAGGGTAGAAGTCCACCAAAAAGAAAGGGTTGCTTGAAAGATTATGCTAAAGGGTCAGTGGGTCCCATGATAAAAGTAAAAGTTTTTGAATAGTGACAAATACTAAAGAAATCAAATTTATGATTAAACACTTCAATCTCAAAAAGAATAACTCATCTGCCCAATAGGGCGTCCACAATATGTCATCCTCATGACGGTGGTCTTTGCATGATTGATGATGTCATTCATGTAAATTTAGTACATGAAAGCTTCAAAAATTTACCTTGGTTGGGAGTGTAGATGGTTTTCAAATCCGAGTTTGGAGTTTGCCTACTTGTATATAAGGCAGGCTATGCTATTGTATTTCTCACCTCTTGCTTACGAAAGTTTCCCTACTCCAGTTCTAGGTATGGTTGTATATTTCTAATCTGTGAGATATCATTGATTTGCTCATATTCTATGTCCACATTAATCATTGATTCATAGTAAATTATCAATGTCCACATTATGTATTGTTGAACTAAAGCCGTTTTTTTGCAGAAGTGGGAATCTTCTTGCCTTCGAAGGTGTTCCAGTCTCAATATCCGTAAGCCAACAACATGAACAATTTGCAACAAGAAAGGTGTAACATCAAGGGCGATCACAACAAGGTGGACCACATGTTCAACAGTGGCAACAAGAACGTCATTCGCCCCAACACCCAGATTCAAGGGAATCCCATCCTCAGCGGCAACAACAGCAAGATTGATGACAATCCCGTCGTCGGAAACAATAACAACACCAAGAGCAACAACACCATGAACAATCCCATCATCAGAAACAATAACAACAAGAGCAACAACACCATGAACAACAACATAGGTGGCGGCAACAACATCCCAATAACATTGTAGAGCAACTTATGACACCAAGTAATGGCAACTTAACTAGACCAACTTATACTAAGTAGCTTTTGTTTTCCTCTCTGAAATTTATGCTTCGCTTTTGCTTCACTACTGGACTATATGCACAAATATGTCATCGTTAATAATTTTGGCATTAAATATGTCATGAATTTCTTTTCCTTATGGTTAATTACATTGTCATTTCATGGCAAGTATGCGAAAGAATAAATGCAGTCGAAGATTATCTGTTTATCTAAGACTGACTATGTGTTGATACATAGTTAGTATAGAGCCAAATATCCTACTTATAGGGCATTCCCATATCAATTCAAGCTTTGGGTTAAGTACATTATTATTGCATGCCAGGTATGGGAAAGAATAAATGCAATCGAAGATTATCTGTTTATGTAAGACTGACTATGTGTTGATATATAGTTAGTTTAGAGCCAAATACTCTATTTACTTATAAATAGAAGAAGATGGACGCTGGTATATTGTAATTCTGATTTATGTATGAGCAAAACCTACCTACGTGGTTACTTTGTTTTAATGATTTTATGGTCGGGTCGTGATATCTCCTAATAGGTAGTTAATTGAATAATTAATTAAATAAACAAATTAAATACAAAAATTAAATTTAATGTATATATTCATTTAAATGTATCTAATTAAATTTAAGTGTATCTATTGTTACATATTTATAGATATTTATCTGATATCTTGCTTCATATTTCTTTAGTACGGTACATGTAGTTAAATATTTATTTAGTGTAGTATATGCACAAATATGCCATGGTTCATGATTTCGCTTTCTTTTTGGTCTACACAAAGGCGTCATCGATTTCTTTTCTTTTGGTTTTGGTTAAGTACATTATTATTGCATGGCAGGTATGGGAAAGAATAAATGCAATGCAAGATTATCAATTTATCTAGGACTGACTATGTGTTGATATACAGTTAGTGTACACTACTACATAAAGGAGGGTTTTAAGACAATATTTGAGACAATTTTTGGGTAAATTGTCTTAAGACAAAAAAATTTGTGTAGTCTTAAATATTGTCTTTTAAGCGCGTGTCTAAAAAATTATTATCTTAAAAAATAGTGTCTTAAAGATTATTGTCTTAAAAAATATTGTCTCAAAGTATATTGTTTTAGAGATTATTGTCTTAAAAAATATTGTCTCTATAAAGAGAGTAAATAACACGACCATTATTGTCTCTTAGGAGACAATTTCATTTTTGTCTCACTGGAGGCAATTTCATTTTTGTCTCTCTAAAGAAAACACTCGGATTAGAGACAATATGTCTTTAATACTAGCTATTGTCTCTCTAGAGACAATAAAAATTTTATTTAAAGATCACTTTTGTCTCTTTAGAGACAAAATAAAACAATGAATCCAAAAATATCTCACAATTGAAATAAATCGATATAAAAAACATTTAATTAAAAATTAACGACAAAATCATTGACTAATTCATGTTAGCGCACAGTGGAATCGAACCACCAACCTCCTAAAGCAGATGCTCTTCCATTGAGCTAGCACACTTTAAAAAATTATGTGAAGAGTTATGTCAATCCTTAAAATTATATTTATAGTCATTGATTTTAAATTAAGGAAAAAAGCTAAAAATTAAAATTTAAAAACTACGAACAAACCCAAACACCAAACCAAGTGAAGAGTTATGGCAATCCTTAAAATTACATTTATAGTTGTTGGTTTTAAATTAAAGAAAAAAGATAAAAATTAAAAACAACGAACAAACCCAAACACCAAACCAAGTGAAGAGTTATGGAAATCCTTAAAATTACATTTATAGCTGTTGATTTTAAATTAAAGAAAAAAGATAAAAATTGAAAGGTACGAAGAAACCCAAACACCAAACCCAAACAGCTTGTGGAAGCTCTGAAATTTGTGACCAAGGCACTGGTGTCTTTGCACAACCTTTTGTTTATGCACAGGGATCTCAGGTGGGATAACGTGATGAAGAACATTGAATCAGATGAGTGGTTTATAATAGATTTTGGGGATGCCATTGGTGCACCTCAGGTTTACCCTCATAATCTTAGTGGCTTGAACTATGCTCCTGAGATGTCTAGGGGTGTTCATGGGGTTAAAGTTGATGTGTGGAGTACTGGACACCTTATCAGGACAAGTGGGCTGAATGTGTTTGAGCTATTGAGGAATTTACAAAATAGATGTTTGGAACAAGACCCAGATCAAAGGCCTTTTGCTGCAGATTTCTATCATCAACTTCTTTAGTTGCAGTTTTTGCTGCCTAATTACTGAGATTAGACATTTCCAACCATGGTCAATTCTCAGTCCTATGTATCCCATTATTACTATTCATAGGATCCAAAATCACATTATTATTGAATGTTGTATTATCAGAAAATTTGATATATCTAACGAAGAACTTGTTTAAGATTGTACACAAGGAAGACACCCCTTCCTAGAATGCCATTAGTTCGCAATGGCGACCTCATGTAAATAGGCTGCACTGTTCATAACATTAAGCTACGTATCATAGCCTTGACATTGGATTCTAATGGAAATAAGCAAATTTCCATTTTGTTCTCTGATAGGGGGATTTTTAAAAATGGGTGTTCTAATTTGTAGCTTTGATATAATTCGATTTTTAATTCAATGAACTACATTCTTTTTCTGTTAAAATTGAAACGATGTGTTTCATAGTTTGCTGTATGCCACGCTAGAGAAATTGAAATAACAACTTTCTCCCTTTTTTTCATTCAAATAAATTATATATAAAGAAAGCTTCTTTTTTATGGTTTATGGTGAAAGGCAGATGATATTTAATGCTCAGCGTATCAAACAACATTGAATGTTAAAGACCCTGTAGTGAAAGGCAAAGCACAAAGAAGGGCAGATGATATTTAATGCTCAGCGTATCAAACAGTAATAAATGTTAAAGACCGTGTAGTGAAAGGAAAAGCACAAAAGATAATTGAGGACTCAATTTTCCATAATACCCAAGTGCAATTTACCCATTTAGAAGGCCCCACGCAGTTGGACATCATATAATAACTTGAATGACCTGAATACAAACATCCCATGTAAGACTAGTGATAGAACAACCCAGAGTGCACCAGGACATTTCCAATTCATTTGGAGATCGATTTCTGTAGTCTCATGAAAGAAAAAAAAGTTTTGCAGTTGGCCCCCATTTCTAACATTCAACACAACTGGAGATGAATAGCCAAATGAGAGCAGCTCAATGCACCCTTTAAAAATTTCACTTTGTTTTCCAATTTTTTGCATTATATCATATAGACATGTTATGCTCAATTGAAAAAATGATTCATCACCACCACCACAGCAAAATCTCACTGTTTCAATCCACTCCAAACTTATTTCATCAACTAAATAGGTTTATACACACATGCATCTTATGATAGAAGAGAAAAAGGCTCTGCTATGTACTGGAAACTTTAGATTCAATCTCAGAGAGAAAAAGTAGAAGGAAAAAATAAAATCGAGTTGAAACATTGCTATATAAGTGGGGAAAGGGAAAACAAAAGTGATACAATGAATCTGGTTCTTCCTCAATTGAATGAAACTATGAAATTACAAATATGTAATGTAGGAATACACTGATTTTCATCCACACTCCAACTTAAAATCTATCCACTAATTCCTCCAAGAAATATTTCTAGCAACTAATGAAAAGACGAAGGTAAGAATAAGGCAACTGTCAACAACCATATAGGTAAGGCAGGTCTACCCTTCCTTAAGGGCAAGTGCTGAAAAAAATTGCGAGCTTTTGCCCTTAAGTCCAGCAACCTTGTTAGATCCTTTGGGGGTAGTGACTAGGCCGAGAGTACCCCAAGTGACCAGGCCACTATGACCTTATCATAAACGTGCAGACTGTAATTGAGACCAAAAGGGATTTAGGAGTGTGGCATACTACATTGAGAGAGCCTCAGGTGACCAGGTCATTATAAACCTAATCGTAAATAGGCAGACTATAAGTAATCAAGAATTGTCGCACAAAATATTACATTTGTTGAACCCCGAGCTTTACCAACTCACGGCCAAACAATAAATGGATATGGAAAAAAAAACTGAAATAACTAATTTGAGGATGTTCTAGATTCAATTTTTCCTTGAAATAATTTGCCCGACATTATTGGAAAAACAATATATGTAAAACAATCAAAATGTCCATATCTAAAAGACTGAAAGAATATGAAGATGAAGTGTAGGTTTACTGAAAAAAACCACTCTTTTCCTCAAACCTGCTCTTAAGGGTTGTAATAAATCATTCTCAAGCAGCCCACAGACAAGAAAAATTTCAATCAATCCACAGATGCACCACTAAATCAAAAAAATAATACATAGAGAAAGGAATGGGCAAAATGTTTTCAAAAAAGATAAGAAAAAAACCAATTTAAAAATAAATAAATAAAATAAAATAACCCCAAAAAGAAGTTTTCAGAGTGCATGAGAACTTACCCTCTCAAGCTCATCCTGGATTTCTTGCATCTTTTCGATGGAGAGAACAAGCTCACTGTCTATGTGCTCTTCCTCTTCCCCTTTTGATCTCTTGGACTTGTCCATCCTGCCAGTCCTTCTGACCCAAAAATCCTAAAAATCCAACAGAGTCAAAGGCACAGGTAGAGTGGCAAAGAGGGAATGGTCCTAGCATTCATTATTACTGATAGAAACGTTGCACGCTCCATCATGCCATTCTCAATGAAGAAAACTTCCAAAGCTTAAAATTTAGATCTTAGCATTCATTATTACCTCCAAAAATGTTGCATGCTCCATCCTGCCATCATCAGTGAAGAAAACTTCAAATGAAATATTATCATTAAAATACCAAACGAGTTGTTGATTATTTTTTACTTCCACCTACAAAAGAGCATTTGCCAGTCCAAGAGATATGTTTTGAAACAATACCATTGGTAGTAGTGTGTGTGCTGAGCTACCAGGCTGCAATGGTGGCACCTAATTTACGAGGAACGAAACTTTAAAAAAGGACTCAAAATAGATGTGCATCTACATCCTATTAAACAAGCAATATTTATAGCAAATAGAACTAATATCTCAACTATTTTTACATTTTATGAACTACACCTATAGAGGTCCAATAGCTGCAAGACCAAAATAGTTATTCTAAAGCTTCAAGCTGTAAAAAATTTTACCATCGCGCCATATAAGTTTCCCATTGATTTGAATGCCTTGACATACTGATGATGCAAGTAAAACAGGCAATGGAGGCCTACACAAAGCATTAACCAAATATCACAAGTTGCTTTAATCAGGTTGACGCTTATCATAGTAAATACAATTCACTTCTAACAACAATAAAGCCAATTTTTTCCATTTGTTATTTACAAAATGAAATGGAATTGACTATCTAATACCCACCTAGAGCCTACTGCTCACTAATCTTTAGGGACAAGTGCATTGCCTAAATCTATCAATAACCAAGAAGATCTAGGACAGGAGGTGGAGTTGCTGCTATGGGTACTACTTTTGATTGAACATTGGGACCTTTGGCAGGTGTAGCATTGATTTTTGTCTCAATGGCTGATAATTCTTCATATGGAAGGTAACAGTTTACTTTCAAGTTTGGAGGTAACAAGGTATATTGGGAGGTAACAAGGCACAAGGTACATATGGAAAGACATATGGGAGGTAACCTGTGCAAGCATAAAAAGTGCTTAGAAGAATATATGCATGCTCTGACTTCTCAGCAACATCAAGGAAAGACTTAATTTCAAAAATAAATTCCTTAATGATCTCTATACCTATTACTTACCACTTCAGATAGAAGTGTTGAGCGTGACAACTGCAGAAAAAACATATTAGTATTGCACATATTGGAAGAAAACTCCTTGAACTAAGCATAAAATATAATACTTATACTGGAAAAACCTATACAAATGCAAACATCTCAAACAGTGACAGATGAACTTAATCCTTTTCATTGAAATAACTTACCACTTCACTGGTATCCATTTTAGAATGCAAACTAAATCCCAAAACCTAGAAGAATGGCCATTCTTGAACTTCTTTCCTTCTCATTCTCCAGCTCAAAATGGTGAGACCCATGCTTGTGATCATAGGGCATAATAGAAATGGTAGCGAACAATCCAGATGATGCCATCAGCTGCAAATCCTTCTATGCTAAGTATTTATTGTAGCTTTTCTAGAGGATATAGAGCTTGTACCATGCATAAGCATGATACAAATGACTTTCTAATATCTAAAATATCTTTGTTAACTTTGAATAGTAGATTGTCGTTATTTGAGGTTTAGGAATCTTCTTGACCATATACAAGGCCATGAATATCTTTTATAGAGTGAAAAGCTTCCTAGATATCATATGCCATCTGTCATAAGAAATAGTATAAGTCAAAAATATATTAAAAATAAAAATAATTTAGCTCACAGATTCTACAGTAGGTTCATGAAATTTCATTCAACCCAAAGCTTCCTCTGTAATAGGGTATTCTCCAATAATTAATTCCTACAAGATCAAACTATATCAACCTTCCCATCTAGACAAATATAATCCTATATTTAATTCAGTAGATAACATTTTAGATTTCCAGCCCCCATTCGATAATGATACCTTCTTAAAGGCGTGCCAAAAATATACTCAACATGACATTATAACTATTTACATAATGGGCAATATGGGTAAACTACCAACCAAAGATAAATGGTTTCTAGAATATGATTTTTCTACACATTTCCCTCATCCTACTTCACATTTCCCTCATCCCATTTCACAATGGCAGCCAACAATCCAGATGATGCCATCAACTGCAAATCCTTTTATGCTAAGTATTTATTCTAGCCTTTCTGGAGGATATAGAGCTTGTACCATGCATAAGCACCATACAAATGAATTTCTAATATCCAAAATATCCTTGTTAACTTTGAATAGCAGATTGTCGTCATTTGAGGTTTAGGAATCTTCTTGACCATACACAAGGCCATGAATATCTTCAATATAGTGAAAAGATTCCTACATATCATATGCCATCCATCATAAGAAATAGTATAAGGAAAAAATATATTAAAAATAAAAAATTTAGCTCACAGATTCTACAATAGGTTCATGACATTTCATTCAGCCCAAAGCTTCCTCTGAAATAGGGTATTCTCCACTAATTAATTCCTACAAGCTAAAACTATATCAACCTTCCCATTTAGACAAATATAATCCTATATCTAATTCAATGGATAAAATTTTAGATTTCTAGCCCCCATTCGATAATGATACCTTCTTAAAGGTGTGCCAAAAATCTACTCAACATGACATTATAATTCTTTACATCATGGGCAATATGGATAAACTCCCAACCAAAGATAAATATGTTGTGCCTTTTTCCCAGAAGCATTTATTAGCATACCCTTTTTAGTTGAGAGAATATCCTTTGGATAGTGGGATACAATATTTAGTTCTTGTGAGGGCATCCAAAAATCACCCTTGGACAATTCACTGCTAGCATCTTTACAACAATTTTTGCTCACTGCCTTGATACTTGTCTCAGGAAAGTTTTCCTTGAGGGTCTTTTGCGCAACACTTTGCCTTAAGGGAAAAGTGTGTATACATTGTTGTATGTAATCTTGATCTTCCATATTATCAATAAAGGAAGATACAGATCCACCAGTTGAATATGCAATAAGTGCGAAATCAGACAGCTCAAACTGTTCACACTTTGTGTTTTCATCGAAGTTGGCTGATGTTGCATATTCTTCATCAGAATTTGTCCATATTTGTCCATACTGTTGTATTTTCTTTTTCTACAGTACAAATTTCATCCACACTGCCCCCAGAATGAGATTTCTCCTCATTCATTTCTTCAACCTTATCTTCATTATACATCATACTGGACAATCATCATTCTAGTACACAACAACCTCTGGATGTTATTGGTGAATAATTATAGTTAATGGGTTCTCATGTAACGATTCCCAATACCAATGGAACAACAAATAATTTGAATCACTCAAGTAATGAATCTAAATTTAACAACATTATAATAAAATTACATTCTACCATAAATACACATCAAGAATACTTTGCCTTGTAGATTTCAGCACCCATGTATTCGATGGATTTATGGGAATGAAGGGAAATTGGAAATCCAGTAATCTCCTATAGTTATGGATGGCCTTGTCTAGTACCTATGGCCTCTTAGACAACCAAGATTGAGTTCAAACTCACCCCAGCAAATGAAAATAATGCTCAGGGGAGAGGGAAACGACTCTAGTAAGTAGAAATCCACCCAAGAACGCTTAAGAACACTCCAAGTAAGGAGAGAGAAATTCTTAACAGTCATACAGAAACCAAATTAGAAACTCCTTAAGGAAATGCAATAGCTATAGAACCATGGAAATTAATATCTAACTCAGCAAGAAAGTGGATTATGAGTAACTCAGAGCTGATGCATTTCATAGAGCATCAATCAATAAAGAGTTTCTGAATGATGCTAATAGAAATTCAATGGAGAGTTATCTATTTCAGCCATGAGCACAAAGACAGGGAGGACATATACTATAACTAAGGAGTAAGAATGATGATAACTCATACACCATAAGTTTATTAAGTTTATTATATATCTTAGCAACATATATTAGATGAGAGCCTAGCACATTGCCTTCATTGTCAAAAGAGAGATGTCCATGTGCAAATTAACCCTCGCTCCATGTGAGACTATTACAACATAGCTGCTATGGGAAAATGAAGGAATTGGTCATAGCAGTTAAACACTGAATTGAGCCAGTTTCAGTGTTGTCCAATTAGGGATATTGCATCCTGTCATAGGCAAAGATTGCAGGACATTTCAATATTACAAAGGAAACAATCCAAGCATAGTCACTGTTTGTTTAGTTAAGTCAAAGCTCATGGAGAATGATATCCAGGTGTTTTAACCTATATTCAACCTCTTTTGGGTAGCAACCAAGAAAGTGAAAAGGCTCGAATTCTGTAATCCAACGGGAGAAGAAAAACTGAGGATAAAAAGAAGTCTACAACAATTGAAGAAACCGAAGTCTGTGACTAAGCCGAATCTCAAACTAAAGCTATCTATTTGCAGCAGGATTTGAATATCTGTGGTAAAGAGTCAAGGGTTTGCTGTAGTAGCTGAAGATCTGTAATAGAAGGCAAAGAGTCTATAATTGGAAGTCAACGTATTATAATAAGAGACTAAACTTGCAATAAGGACAGAAATTTAGAAGCTGCTTCTAACTTTGACTAGGCAGAGATTCAACTATTGACCTTGAATTAAAGGGGAGGGCTAACTTGGAGGGACTCTTTGGTCTTCTGTTGGTTATCTCATTTTGAATAAATTCAATAAGAGGAGGATTGTTGGGTTTTCCCCTGTTGATAGGTTTTTCCCTGCTTGAAAGCCTAAATCTCTGTGTCTCGTACTTCTTTGTGTTCTTGGAAGAACAATTTGTATAATTACTTGATGAAAGAGAAATATTAACTAACAAAGAAAAGAATACTTATATAGGAGTTTACTTCCAACTAATGAGGACATAAAATTTGTAAATCTCAAACCTGGCTAGGCCAC
>APFE031432232.1:58096-68723 GCA_000404065.3 Pinus taeda | reverse complement strand
TTTTATTGCACTTTTGTAAGAAAGGATGATCATATTTTATATATTTTGTCGAGTAAGCCTTGTACTTTGTCATTGCCAGCTCTAACCAAGGTTTCATGTTCCCATTGTAATGAACAATAACTGCATTGTCAATCTCTGAACAGTCCATGCTAGGATTATATCCTAAACCCAGCACATGCCAAGACATGTCCAAAGGATGGGTCAAGCCATAAAACGTTCAATCCAGGGGGTAGTGTTCCAAGCTTCCACAACACTCTATCCTCATTTTTACATACAATAAAAGAAAAACTTAGAAATCAAACAAACAAAAACCCACTAAGTTTTCTAGCTAATTACTTCAGATTTACTTCAAATACTTTAAAGTAAGCATCACAAGAATTAATATAAATAAACCACACTACACACTTGCCGTGTTCTGCCACTTGTTTATATTCCAATTATATCTTGTTTCTCCCATTCTTTGAGATCAAATACATTCATCCCACATGCCCAACCATAAGCATTAGGATCAAAGTGCCTGGCTATGTGTGGATTGAAAAAATTAAGGTATTTGTCAAATCGGCGAAAGCTTTCTCCACAAGTTTCCAGTGAACCATTAACCTTTCCATGAAGATCTATTGACCACAAGGGCATCAAATCTTTCTGCACCACAATATCATCATCCAAGAAAAGGATCTTGTGCATTTTGGGATAAACTTGTGGAAGACAGAAACGAAGATGATTTAGCATGGATAAATATTTTGGATTTATATATTTCAAATTGGAGGAATGTGCTGAGAGTGTAGTCGAGTGATCTGCCTTGAAATAATACTCTTTCATAGCTGCGGATTAAAGTTGGTGAAGCACAGAGCAATAGGAGGAATTGAGCCATTTAAAATCATCAACATTTTCTACATGTATCATAGTTTTCCCTAGGGGATTAAGTAAAAACCACATTTTCATGGCCCCAAAATTTAACTTGTCTGTGACGAGATGAAATACACGTTTCTCATATTCCTGCAAACACATGTAAATCACCTACAATGAGATCCAAATATTAAATGTAAAATGCAACAAAACTGTTGGACTTCCAAACTTTAGAGCAATTTAAATTTTCACACTTCACCTTAGCATTCATGAAAGTTGAATTCACAACCACAGATGCAGCCTATACATTGTCCGAAATTAATGCATAGTGATAAAGAGTCATATCCTCCAACTTGTCCTTTTTAGGAAATTATCACTTTTCAAGAGGAAAAAAGTAATAATCTATGGTCAATCGCATGGACAGACAGTGCAGGCCCTTGGGAACAGAATTTGTTGCCACCTGACTTAAAAATTTACTCTGCTTTTTCAAGGTCCTTACTTTCTTGTCTGCAGACTGAAGCATGGCTTGAAACTTCTTTGTTACTGTCACACAATCATAAAATTGTTCTCTAGCCTTAGATAGGACATGACCCATAGCCTTGATCTTCTTAGGTGCACTGAAACATTCATATCAATTATCGGCCATGAAAAAGAGAATGAAAAGTAGAAAGATTGACACGCAGACTGCAACTTTAAAATAAACAAAGGATATGAACACCAAATGCAAATGGAATCACTTACTACTCTTGATTTAGAAGCAGCCAATGCAAAAATCTAGGGGGTAGTGTTCCAAGCTTCCACAACACTCTATCCTCATTATGACATACAATAAAAGAAAAACTTAGAAATCAAACAAAGAAAAACCCATTAAGTTTTCTAGCTAATTACTTCAGATTTACTTCAAATACTTTAAAGTAAGCATCACAGGAATTAACATAAATAAACCACACTACACACTTACCATGTTCTTCCACTTGTGATATATTCCAGTTATATCTTGTTTCTTCCATTCTTTGAGATCAAATACATTCATTCCATATGCCCAAACACAAGCATTAGGATCAAAGTGCCTAGCTATGTGAGGATTGGAAAAATTAAGGTATTTGTCAAATCGGTGAAAGATTTCTCCACAAGTTTCCACTGAACCATTAACCTTGCCATGAAGGTCTACTAACCACAAGGCTGTCAAATCTTTCTGCACCACAATATCATCATCCCAGAAAAGGATCTTGTTAAGTTTGGGATAAACTTGTGGAAGATAGAAGTGTAGATGATTTAGCATGGATAAATATTTTGGATTTCTATATTTCAAATTGGAGGAACCTGCTGAGAGTGTAGTCGGGTAATATGCCTTGAAATAATACTCTTTCATAGCTGCAGATTCAAGTTGGCAAAGAACAGGGCAATAGGAGGAATTGAGCCATTTAAAATCATCAACATTTTCTACATGTATTACAGCTTTCCTTGGTGGATTCAGTAAAAACCACATTTTCGTGGCCCCAAAATTTAACTTGTCTGTGATGATATGAAATACATGTTTCTGAGATTCTTGCAAACACAAGTAAATCACCTACAATGAGATCCAAACATTAAATGTAAAATGCAGCAAAACTGTTGGACTTCCAAACTTTAGAGTATTTTAAATTAATAACACTTCACCTTAGCATTCATGACAGTTGAATTCACAACCAGACATGTAACCAATACATTGTCAAAAAATAATGCATAGTGATAAAGAGTCGGATCCTCCAAATTGTCCTTTTTAGGAAATTTCGCTTTTCAAGGGTAAGAAAGTAATAATCCATGGTCAATCACATGGACAGACAGTGCAGGCCCTTGGGAACAGTCTTTGCTGCAAGCTGACTTAAAAATGTACTTTGCTTTTCAAGGTCATTACTTGGTCGTCTACAGACTGAAGCATGGCTCGCAACTTCTTTGTTACTGTCGCACAATCATAAAAAATTTCTCTAGCCTTGGATAGGACATCACCCATAGCCTTGATCTTCTCAGGTGCACTGAAACATCGTATCAATTATCGACCATGAAAAAGAGAATGAAAAGCAGAAAGATTGACACAAAGACTGCAACTTTAAAAGAAACAAAGGATATGAACACCAAATGCAAATGGAAGCACTTACTACTCTTGATTTAGAAGCAGCCAATGCGAAAACTATTACCTTTGAGGTAGATCAGAATCTGCATTAGCCTCACCCAATGTACGCTGACATTCTTTAATATGAAGCATCAATTCATGGTATAAATCAAGATTATTCCTAGCCTCGGAAATGCTTGAATACACCCTATCCATGATCAGTTGATCTCGGATCAATCTAACAGTGGAGTCAAAATTCTCGTTCTCATTCTCCCGCCTCCCAATGCTATATTTTCCCAGGACAACAGAATCTACCTCCTTGGAAAGTTTAATTGCTGTGTTTTCAAGTTCAACTCGTTTTTCTTCATCCTGTTGGATCAACTCTGTTGACCTTTTCTCCCTCCTCTTTTTTCTCAATTGTTGTGAGAAATATAATTTTTTTCTATTGGAGAAGTAACATTCAAAAAGGATTTTGGAAAATAATATAACAATTCCCTTTTCCATGAGAGAAAAAAGTAGCGATCTAGTGCAACAAAGAATTTTACCCTCCGCAAAACTTTTGTTGGAATTTCTTCAAGCCGCAAATGGTCTGCATTACAACAACCATTGTCCTGAGAGTTTGACTAGACATTACCTAACAGTAGGCTACCAATAGCACAAATTAGTTAACCAACGAAAATCAAAACTTACCATCAAGAGCATTCTCTTTGACATCTCGATTTTCACTTCCTGTGTCATCCTCTTGAAACCTCGTAAGAAGCTCTTCGTCGTTGGAAGTTTTTTTCTACACCTCGTCATTCATTTTACCCCCATCAGGATTTTCCTCACCTTCTTCATTGAAGATCACACCATCTTGTTGCAAATGTAACTTTTCTGAGCTGTCTCCAGAAGATGTTTGCCTTTGCTTGATGTACACCATTAGAAACAAAGAAGCACCCTTGCCAATGTCATATTTCACTTCCTGCTTAATACAACCCTACTCAACTACATAGATCATCATCACACTAGTTTCCTTACATGTTCAATAGAGAAAATAACCAAAATCTTCACCAATCGTACCTCAGAGTTAGTAATATCCCTTTGGTTCACTTTGGAAGGCTTTGCTAACACCCATGAAGAAGATAAATCATTCCGTCCAACAATATTTAAGTTTAGATTTCCCGATTCCTCTGTGTTAGCTGTTATGAAATCAATCACCTGCCTAATAAAAAAAAAAAATTTCAATTCTCTGCTCAATAGGGGAGAAAGCAAATTTAAGATATCCAAATGCTGCAGGTTTCTTATAGTTACCTCCTTTGGGAAGAGAGAGTCAATGCTCTCTATTAAACTCTGCTTTCTCCAGTCATCTGCCTGTTCCTATGAATCCTACATATAAATAGATAAGAGTGATTTTAAACATATGACAGAGCTCCATTATCCTCAATAATTCCTCTCTATTTCAATCCACTCAGGTTGATTAAATTTCAGTTTAGGGACACTATTTATTTTATGGGATTAGACTAACGTAAGTGCAAGTGCATTGCCCAAATCCTGAAAAAGAACAAAATGGCCATGGAAAAATAGAATTGGTTTTCAAGATATGGAAAGAGAATACCATTATAATAGATCCATCTCCTAGGAAGTTGTGCCCTACTGTTTTAAATGAAAAAAAATGCATAAAAGATCAGGTAGAAAGACTTGATGGAGAAGAATATCTATAAAAATACTGAAACACTAAAAAGGGGGTTGCTTTGCTATCGTGCATATGCTAATATCGAGATTCCGTTACACATAAATAATAAAATGGTGTGTATAATTTCTATCATTTTTTTTGGCCAATGTGCTTTGAACACTGTGGGAACAGTGTGAAAATGATATGTCTAGCAAAAAGTAGTTGGAGAACAAGATTGTTGTTGTGGATTGGGTCTAGGTTGGGTGGATCAGAATTGGTTTTAGCTTGACTGATGAGAAGTGGATTTAGCTTTATGGATGGAAAGTGGATCTAGCTTGGATAATGAGTGGATGGGAAGAATGATTGTTACCCTTCCCACCCAAATTCAATTCCCATGAGTAAGATGTTGAACTGAATTCTTAACAAATATATTTTTATAGTACCCATCCATCTTATGCAGAATCCAGCGCACTCTTAGTACCATCCTCCTCAGAACGAGGAGTGCCCAGCGAATTCACCGAGAAGTTGCCCAGCTAATTTACCAGTCATATGCATTTCCCTTTGTTAAAAAAGGGAAAGAGCATTGTGATTTCTTGCTATCGGGATGAATGGTTTTATTATCTTTGGCAAGGAAAATTACCTTAGGGGTAGTTGGTAAAACCTTTGCTCTTGCATGAGAGAGGTACAAACTTTGAATCTTTCTCCTGGTAGGTATTGTACTGTGTTAATGCAGATATGGAGTTCACAACTTCACACAGATCAAATGAAACGAAACCTATAAAGAAAACTCACAAAATGTCTGTAAAAATGCTAGAGGTGCTAAACTTTTGACAATAAGTGAGGAAAGTAATTTTGATAACATCTGCGCCTTCAGATCCTGCGAAAAAGCTAAAAGGAAAATCAAATTCCAAAGCAGGTCCATGGGGTTTTCGTTCAATGGTTAACCTGGGGTGGTGAAGGCAAATCAAATTTCGAAGTAGGTCCATGGGGTCTTGGTTCAATGGTTAACCAGGGGTGGTGATAATTGCCCGCCAAAGCTCAAATCACATAAATACATTGTTTAGTGGGTTCTCAATGAAAGGGATCTTTCTAAAATAGTATAAGATGACTACACTTCATTGTAATGGAGATCTTACTTGAATGTTGTAAGAAGTCTACACTTCATTGTAATACTACCAGATTAAGAAAGGCCATGCTTGCCAATAAAGATAAATTAAACACCGAACCACCCCAAAAAAAGATACAGAAGCAACCTGACCAGGGAGGAGGGCAGGAATAAGCTCATCAGTGAGGGAGGAGGGCAGGAAGAAGCTTACCAGCAAGGGAGGAGGGAAGGAAGGAGCTTACCAGTTGCAGATGTAGATGCAGAGTAACGAAACCTAGCTGCCAGAAAAACCGATGGCATTACCACAAAGATAACAAGTAAGCCCACCATAGCTATTCGATGATGAAAACCCCAACCTCCCCATCCTCCATTTCTACCACGCTGGTAGCCCTGCCACCCTCCATTCCACACACCTCCTCTTTTCACAAGCATCTTTAGCTCTCAACCCTAACACCACTTTTCTCTTTCTCCTCCTCCTAAACAGATATCGACTAATGCAACCCTTACTCAATCATAATCCTCTACATCAAACCCATATCATGGTTAGCATAAATATATGAAGTCGGAAACAACCAAAAAAACCCTTAGATCTCATATATAATTCACAACATTTGATAGAAAAATCTACCAAAGGCATTATGAAATGGATAGATCAACTGATTTCATGCAGTTTTGAGAAAGAAAGGGACATTGACGTGGTAAAAACCTAGATGAAAATGGGCATAGGGGCCGGAAGTAGATAGATCTGAGGGTATCTATATCTGTTAGCCTTTTTTGTTAAAAAACCAAAACATATAATTAAGGGAAACACACCATTCTGATTCAAATGCCAACATAGATGTTATTATTAATGAGAATCCTCACCAGTCTACCTCACTATTCATACACTATGACATAGGCATAGGAAGAACAAGCAGACGATGTTGGGTATATATGATGCCCCACAACTTACTAATTTAACTGAGTAGGTACCAACTTGGCATACCTTGCATTGAGGCATGTAAAGGTAAAGGGAATGCTAGGGGGTAATTTGATGCAAAGCAAGGGTAAATTATGCCTCCCTGAATGCACATCATGAGACTGTGTTTAAGATTCGCAATTCTGAAGCTGCGAGAAGACTAGAGTGTAAGCACAAGAGAGAAGCTAAACATATTGTGATCTAACATTTAAAATGGTGACTTGTTCATTAATTTCTCATTCAGAATGAAGAGAAAAAAATTGATGATTGGGGGAGATAAATGATGAGTGTTCTATTGAGTAAACGAAATACATCATTTTGAGGCCATGGATAGATCTTAAATGTTTGGGATGCCAATGTTAGTAAAACCTTACCTAAATGCCTTATGAATGCCACATGGATGAGTATTACACTTACATTATTGATGCACTAACCATAGGGAGTTGGTATAATATTCATGGTTATGGGTGCTTACAAAACTGGGTTTTCATATACCTAAGGTTGTTAGCTATAAAGCAGCTGACAGAGAAAAGTTTTGTTAAAGAATACATTTTCCACATCCCGTGTCCATTAGTAAGAACCCGTTTATAAACATAGTTTTGGATTAATGTCATAGCACTTTTAGAAGTTGTTTTGATTCTCAGAAAACATGTTGTATGTTGTCGTCTGCTTCGAATTTTGCATAAGAAACAGTCGGTCCTTTAAAAAGACTCAAGTGTACCAACATGGACTAAAGAAGAGGTTATTAGCATTGCAAACCCTCTTCTCATATCAGTAAGTCAATTTTAAATTTAGCAAAAATTGGCAATAAAACATATGATGTTCTAGAAGCTAACAGACAGACAACACATGATTCTACAACTTCTTACCTCTATTGTTGTCATGTTTAGCTTGCCCAACCATAATGGTATCAAAGCTAAGGTGAGGGCAAGGTATTAGAGCTAAGCTGAGGGCAAGCCCAGGCAAGGAAGAACGAAATCACAAGAAGTTTTCTAACAATACTGACCTCCTTCCTCTTCAAAGATCAGTCATCGTGAAGCACTGAAACTCCTACTGCAAAATTCTAGGTTGCAGATCCCAGAAAGGAAATGAGATCAAGGCCTCATCAATCAAGCATCTCTAGGATAGAGATCTTTGTCAAATTGTTGGTCAAATGATCTATATTTAAGGCCTTTTTTCATCACTACAGCCAAGAAGCTTTGGTTACTTTAGGGTCAAATCTTCTATTATGAAATGACCCTTGAATTGAATTTGGTTTGGAGATAGTGTCTCACTCAGAATTCCTTCTTTGTTACATGTTTATATAAAATCATATCTGAAGCTATAAATTTCCTAGCATCTAAACTCATATATATAATATTATTCTTGAGCTCATTGACATGCCTTCGGCCTTGTATTAGTGCTTTGTCTGTCTCACAGAGAAGTATAAAAGGCTACAAAGGTGAAGTCGCCTCGGCCCTGGGGACATCAATCAAGAGGGTTTGAAAAATAGTGTTCATGGTTTTCCACTGGGTAGATGCTTATTGAACGTAAAGGATCAACCTTTGCGCATCTTTGAGATTCTGGTATCAAAGGAAAGGGGGTTCATGACAAATAAAGATCACTTCAAGGATCTTGAAATCTAAAACACAATGTTCTAAAATCTCATTCAAATAGGTATGACTGTTATTGGTGTCTAAAGCCAAATGCATCTCAACATTTCTTCTCATATCAACTCATTGAGGCAATCAGGACACACACGTGGGTTTAGCCTAGAGCCATCACTTTTTATATGATTTTTACATCTTGGGTTTAAAAAAACATTATATATTCTATTTAGTAATTTTTAGTACCCATGATCGGTGCATGCTGCACATTATTTTTCATAGCTACCAAATTTGCATTCCATCAGTTAAAGCTAGGATAGAATTAGTCTTAGTCAAAGAAGTCTATTTTATTTGATGGATTCAAATTGAATTTAATTTACTATGGTTTTTCCTTTCCTTTAATTTACTCTTGTTTCAATAACAATCTAATCTTCCAAAGACAGAAATTTGATAATAGAACTAGAGTCAGATAGAGACTTACCACTGCAAGAAATGGATACAGTCGAAAGTTCTTTCCTAAGGCTTGGCGCATCGACGGGCTCCAGGAAATTTTTTTCCCTCTTCCCCAGATTTATCAACGTCCTTTGCTGCAGCAGCCTCAGAGGGGTTTTTGCTGCCTATGCTAGGGAAAATTTATGACTCCGAAGGGGATGTCCAACAACTGAAGCTTTCTCATCAATTACTCAAGTCCAGAATTTCTGGAATAGGTCTATCAACCTCTTTCACTGCCTTGGAGGAGAAGGTGACAACCTGTAGAGAGAGAGGGGCACTTTTTGGGTGACGGTGGAAACGAAAAGCCCTGTTTGAACTTGATGTGGGTCTAGGGTTCCATAGCGAAATCAAGGAGCTGCACAAGTTCCTGTTAGGTGTCCCGTTCCCTGAACAAAACCGTAACAATCCCCTGCCTCTCTCAAACTGGAAGGGAAAGATAAGATACTCGTAGCAAAACGTTGGTCTCCATTGCTAAAACTTCCTTTAGAATTCAAAAATTCATGGTTTGAACAAAATTGTTGAAACCTTCTCCAGAATTCAAAAATCCAAGCTATGAACAAAATTGCGTCGCTCATTGTTCTTCTTCCATTCTTGAAATCTCCTCGACGGTTTGAACAAAAATTGCATTGCCCACCTCGAAATTTTATTTGGTGACTCGTACGCAGGAGACAAAATGTCTTAAAAAAATTTATTAAATTGCCATGGTATGTTTTAACAAGCTCTTATGAAAAAAATTATATATATCTTCTAATGCCTCTCAATGTCTTCCATGGAGAATTTGTTTATGATAAATTTAATAAATAAAATGAAATTTAAGATGAAATTAAATAAATGTCCTATAAATTTATTCATGTAGTAGTGATTCAATGGAATGGAATCATTTTAAATGCTTTGGAAACTTTTTTTCACGATGTTTTTAGATATATTTTTTTTTCTAGAGAGTTTCACCTTTTTCAAAGGGGGAAGAGGTGATATTCTCTTGTAGTAGTGATTCAATAAAATGGAATCATTCTTAAATTTTTTGAAACCTTTTTCCATGATGTTTTTATACATTTACCCTTTTTCTAAATATTTTCACCACTTTCAAAGGGAGAAGAGGCGAAAGTCTCTTCTTTCTCTTTCGAAAAAGTTGTCATGTCACTCCTTGTCAAAGGGACTAGAGTGACACGCTTCAAAATGTCATATTCTACCATGGTTTCAGTCCAGATTTTAAGCCACTGAAGTGGAAGGGTCTCTAAGCCTGTTTAGGTGTACAGTTAAAAATGAACATTTCACTATCATTCTCATATTCAAATAAAAGCTCATGGGAGAGCTCAGTGTTCTCTTTTTATGAATCTGATAAATATTTTACATATGGAAGAGGGTATATCTTGGCTACAAATATGGGCTATAAAGGTTGGTGTGGCATGGGATAATAATAAAAAGGTCTATTGACAAATGTAGATCCTCCCAATCTCCCCGCAGGAATAGGCCTTGGTGCAAAATGGCTACATGAATCTTCAAAGGAAATATACGATGAATATTGTGCTTGCAAGCTGAAGTTTCATGAACAAGAGATTGGAAAGGATATTGTCGGGACTTTTAAGTAGAATTTAAAAGAAGATACATAAGCTCAGAAACCCCAAGGAGAAACCCAAGATAAACATATGAGCTCTAACTCTCATCCTGAGTCATCCAATGCCACTTCTTAACAAAATGTCTATTATTGGTGTTGGTGGATAAAGAAAAAAAGGAGAGGGATGCTAATGATAGGGAAGGGAGAGCGAAGATGAGATAGATGAGATCAACATTTCCCCTAGACAAAGCCATTTCCCCTATCCTCCAAAGTTTGTTTCCTCTTCTTAATGAAAGGTATATTACATTAAATATATAAATAATTATAAGCCATGCATTTTGA